>SSNR01000309.1:619971-713448 GCA_006937965.1 Callopanchax toddi | reverse complement strand
GACTCGTGCGCTCCGTCAGTGCGAGGTGCCCAAACGCGTCTTTGCGCATGGGGAGCTTTGCAGCTTTGCGGTCCGATCACTCAGCCCGTGGTCAGATGCTGATTTTAACTACACTTCCTGTTGTGGCTCTGAAGGAGCTCTCATAAGCGTTCAGGCCAGGGGCGTCAGAAGCATAAAAAATGTGGGGGGGACACTTTTCCAAAGAAAAAAATATTTGGCATAGATGCCATTTCCTGCATTCTGGCGCATTTAACAAGTTGTTAAACACCTATTTTACCTACAGTAGTAAAAACTGAACTCAGTAACTATTTCAGAGTCAGATTCAACAGGAAGTCTTCATTTTTAGCAGCTGTGTTCCCTAGAACACCATCAGCTGGTCTATTCAGATCTTAGAGAAAAGACTGAAAAAAAAACTTATGGAAGTAACATGACCAGCAGTGGTTTCATGTCAGAACTAAAGATGTGAATACAGTGACAAACTCCACAGTAGTTCAAAGACATGATAATGGTCTGCCATGTCTCCAGTTCTGGAAGGAACTCATTAGACAATCAGCTGTTCAATCCTTAACTAATCAGAGCTCTACCAGTTCTCTACTGGTAACCAGGTAAAGTTCAGTCCTGTTAGTACTGGTTGGTTTACAATGATGTGACTGACTGACTGACTGCAGCATCTTCCACTGAAATGACAGGACATTTTTTATTTCTATCAAAGTGATTCAGTTTGGTTGCTCCTGAACTACTGAAGTAAAAAACTGGTACAACTACTACAAAAAGTACCCACTACTGAAGAACTGATTCTACAGTATTTCTAACTTCTAATCAGATGCTGAATGTGTATTTCTTTTATTCTTATTGTAGCGCAGCCATGAGATGAGAATACCAGCAGGACTGAACTTAAATTTAATGGATCTTTTTTTTTTTAAACATTTAATTAAAAATCTCACCTCTTTGTTATTTCTATTTTACATAACAATAATGTAATTTATCCTAGTCCAAATAGTATTACTAGTAAAATAGAAAATACAAATTTCCACAGGTATTTTGTTACTAGTAGAGATTCTATCCAACAACTGAATTGAAACCAAATCCTTAAAAAATTTAAGGTGGTGACTTTAAGAAGACTGAATATGTATTCAGATAGCTAAAAATCAGCTGTTCCAAGTAAAATGTAACATTACAGATACACATAATACTATTCTACTATCCACAATGAATACTTCAGATAACTTAAGTGTTATTCTTAGGACACATTTAGTCACATTTCCCATTCATGTGTATTGGGTTTGCAGCACAACCTCTACTAATCTATTCTTCCTGTCTGGANTATATATAGTATTGTGCTTCCTGTACTTTTTTCTGCTACCTGTAGATCCAGGATGAAACTTGATTGAGGCGCATTTACCTTTTTATTAGAGGCCATAGGTGATTATCTGTGGGGGCTTTACCTCCTCTGGTCATTCAGGTCTTATTCCTGTGCCTCCTAACCCTGGCCCCTCCAGAGTAACACTCCGGTTTCTGGTCGACCTCCTTCCCGGTTCGGTTTGCTTTCAGCTGCAGCGTGAGGTGAGGTCGGGTCCAGAAGGAGAGCAGCGTGTCAGGGTGCAGGGTGTAACCAGGAAAACATGGAGTGGATTTCAGCGGTCTGAGTAATTTCTAATGAATCAAGTGGAATGGATTTCTTTGAGAACAACCGAGCGAGCGCAACTCGGTAAATGTGGGGGGGTCCAAATGCCTGATTTTACAAAGTGGGGGGGACACGTCCCCTCCTGACATAATGGTTGCGACGCCCATGGTTCAGGCTATGAAGACTGGTTGACACGCACAAGCTGCGCCAGCAGGCAAACACAGGGCTATCCAAACCCATTCACCTCCCCGCGAGGAGTTGCGCATCAGCGCCAGGTTCTCCCCTGAGTGTCTCAATAAAAAAAATGATGTGCACCCCTCATTTCTCTCTTTTTCTCATGATCTCATAATAATGAATGTTAATATTATAACCGGTGTTCCGCACGGCGCTGCACTGCAACCTCGACACGCCCACCTGCTCTCTGCAGCTCTGAGCGCGCTGCGGTGAATCGGACACACTCAGACCATCTCCCCAGAGGTGAGAGATTAGAGGGGACAGCAAAGCAGAGGCAAGGTCAATCTCACCCCCCCCCCCCCCCCCCCCCCCCCCCCCCCCCCCCCCCCCCCCCCCCCCAGATAACCCTGCCTAGCACTCAAAAAATAAATATTTTTTTAATAAAAAATTTTTTAATTTTTAATTAATAACTGAATAAATCATCCCGCGCCCCCCCCTGCTGTTACACCGCGCCCCCCTAGGGGGCGCCCCCCCCAGTTTGGGAACCACTGCATTAACCAGTGATCTAAGACCAGAGACAGCACCTCCTTCTTATTTGCTGCCTGCAGAAGTCCTGGAGTCCTTTTTGCTTTACTTTCTTTAATTTGCTGTTCGTGTACATGTCCTGGTACAGATACATTTTGAAAGTGTAAATGTGATGCAGAATTTGACAACCATTTCTTTTGATGTGTCATAAAAATGATACTAAGGTGGCATATTTTCTCACAAGCTACCAAGCAGGTAATTCTGTGAAAGACCAGGGGTGGTGCTAGAAAGCTTGTGTAAATTTTTAGAAGCTGATTGATAACACCAATTCTCAAAGCTGACCAATCAGGGTTTAGGCCAGGGTAGAAACACTCACCTGACCATACACTTGAGGGGGAAAAAATGTGAGGAAATGTAAAAATGCAACCCCAAGGCGTTCCCAGGCCAGAATGATGATGTACTTTCTCCATGTGCTGGGTCGACCCGAGGGCCTCCTGCTAGGACGACTTCCCAGGGAAGTAAATGCCCAAATCACCTCAGCTGGCTCCTCTCAATATGGAGGAGCAGCAGCTCTACTCCGAGTCTCTCCCGCATGTCCAAGCTCCTCACCCTATCTCGGAGCCCAGCCGCCCTGTGGAGGAAACTCATTTCGGACGCTGGCATCCACGATCTCGTTCTTTCAGTCATTACCCACAGCTCATGACCATAGGTGAGGATTGGGACGCATCAACCGGTAAATGGAGAGCTTTGCTTTCTGGCTCAGCTCCCTCTTTATCACGACAGACCAGTTCAGCGTCCATCACTGCAGACACTGCCCCAGTCCGCCTGTCGAGCTCCCTCCTTCCCTCACTCGTGAATAAGACACCAAGATACTTAAACTCCTCTACTTGAGGTAGGACCTCTCTCCAAACCCGGAGTTGGCAAACCAATTCTGGTCAAGAATATATATTTATTTCCTCTTACTGTTTGTTTAATTGTCCATCAGTCCATAGTTTTTCCTTGTCTGTTGATAAATCTCAACCAGCTCACAAATTTGGATCAAAAGTAATTACTGAACAAACACAACTGATCAACATTTGGAGGCAACTAGATTCAAAACATGCTAAAGAAAAACCAGCTCTCATAATGACAACACTTGCAGGTTTATATTTTTTATTAGCATTTGTCCTTCTCTGTGCCATACATTGTAAACCCTTAAGTCCTTGCAAAATTAAGTTCCCAGAAATATACATCTAACTTTTCTCCAGGAAAACCTGCCATTTTCTGCACAATAGACTCATCTCTCAGAGCGCACCTTAAAGAGGCCTTCAGGGGTCAGAGGCCAGCTTTAATCTGTTTGTACACATCTAAAAAAAACAAGAGGGACAATGTGAATAAATCAGACCCTGCATGAAGAAAGGGGCTTCGCAATGTTATGTACAAACTGGTGGGGAGAGGGTGTCCTGTGGTCCCCGAGTGGACAGAACAGTTCTGTGTGGTCCACAATCCCATGATGCCTTGTGAATGAAGTGACACCAGTCAGGTGGGCAGCATTTGATATAAGGTGGAGAAACGGAGTTGTTCTGATGTACTGCAGATTTACAGAGTGTTTTTTGTGGTGGTGGAATCTGGTTAGTTTTATTTAACTGCAACAAAAGAAAACCTTCATTTTCAGCTCCAGTTGGCAAATTAAACTCAGACACTGTCCTACCATCCACCTTCACTCTGAGAACAAACAAAACGTGTTGGGTTTGTCATTTCCATTTATGATACATGTGTGTAGAAGTACTTCTTATACGTTCTTTGTTATTTTACAAGGTTCCCTGATGACCAGCGCAGAGAGCAACGTGGGGGAAAAGAAGAAAAAAACAGGGAGGTTTGTCCAACTTTACATACAGTAGAAACCAGCAGTTGTAGGAGAGATAGAGTGCAGTGCCAGGAGTGGTCCATAAGGGGGCGCACTGAGTGTCTCATCAACCCCAGTCAGATTAGAAGGAAGAGCCGGAGACAGGAAGGAGGGAGCAGAGGACTGATGGAGGAGTAAGAGCCTGTCAGGTTCTTCTTCATCTGGACAGTTGGTTTATTTGCTGCTGGGTTGAGTGCTTGTAATCTCCTCACCCTCCCCACCCCCACCCCCACCCCTCCTGGACTGAGGTGAGTGAATGTTGGAGATCTGACTGGCCTACGTCGCTCCAGACCGGAGGACAGATGGTTTCATTCTCTGAGGAGAGAAAAGGATCAGGTTAAAATGAAGATCGCTCTCAGCTGAGGTTGAGTCCAGTCTATCCTACAGGAAACATCTCGAACGCTCTGTGGTTTCTGAGATGTGGAAAATGTTTTTATTAAACAGCTTATTCTCATATGAACATATTACAAGATGATGAAGTATTTTTGATTTAATGACTTATGGATAAATGTTTAACTCTTATGCTCTGTTAACCCTCTATGGCATGACTTTTTAATTGTGGGGGGAAAAAAAAATTTGATCCCATCTTTTGGGAGCTTAGTGGTCTCTAAAAATAGATCAATCATAAAATTGGTCATCAGGGTAGCTAAACATTGACCGTTCTGATCCTACAGTGTGTGGTGGGATCACACACGAACCGATTTCACACACGAACATTCCCTGATCAGACATGAAATCTCGCAGAACTTCATGAGATCAAACGTGACTTTGGAGTAAAAACATGACAGCTTTTATTTTTATTATAAACAATGAACTTGTGACAGTTTAAAGAATTCAATGTTTTGATGAGAGATTCCTTTTGCTCCGCGTAGCCGAGTCTGTCAACTCGCTCTCTGATTGGCTACATGTCAATCTCCACAGGCAGATTCTCGGGGGACACCACACACTCTGCGGACCAGAGCACTCTTAACCCACCACACGAGAGGATTATCTGATAAGATTATCTTTAGCGATCAGGCACGTCTTTAAGACTGTCGGAGGAGAATCGGGTTTAAAATCCTGCTGTGTGAACCGGCCTTTAGGTTCAGGTCTGGAGACTGACGAGGCCACTCCTGAACCTTGATGTTTTTTATGGAGCCTCCTCCGTTTCCCTGCCTGATTTCAGGTCATTGTCCTGCTGGAGACCCAGACACGACCCGTGCGAACCGAGCATCAGCTGTTAGTGCTCATGGTGGGAGTCATGACCGCAAATGCCCAAGCCGAATTAAAGTCCCAGTCCAACCCTGGTCACGGTAATACCGTAAACCCCGGTAAAATGTGGAGGAAGTTTGATAAAATGTGGATACCGCCCAAGCCTATCGGGTAGCAGACCAAGGTGGGAGCTTCAGTGGTCCAATCCCTGGACATGAAAACTGTCGAATGGGACATGAACCTCCCCTCTCTGATGGGGAGGAGATGGAGCTTCTAGAAACGGTACTGACTACAGATAGTCAGACTCACCTCAACACATAGCGCCACCTCCAACTGACAGTGAATTATTACCATATTTTAAATATAATTTCATATTTAAAAAGCTGTTCCAACATCTAAATTAAATATTTTGAGAAAAATATTTACTTTTCTGCATATATTTTGAAATAACGTCCCAAAGAACATGGGAAATATTTTTCAAAAAATCAACCAATGGTGGCCCTCAACTTGAACAAAGCTGTTTAGTTTCACAATTCTGAACTGAAGCCTGAAGGTCCAGGTCCCATAATAAACTGTCTGGGGATTAGAGTCAGGAGAGGCTGAAGGAGCCATTTTAATGTGAGCATCATCGTAAAGTGTAAAAAAACAAAACATTCAGATTAAGAAAATTCTCCTTTTTAAAACTTTTAAGTAATTAACAGATTTTATTTTTGATGCGATTCCATTTGTGATTTTCCACACCACAGAAATAACAGAGCCGTTCTGATAACCGGGACTGACCTTATGTGAGCTTTTTTGCTTTGTTGTATAGTGAGTCGACCACTTTGCTCATGTTCTGAATCGTCTCCAGTGCTGCTTCGTACGTCTTGTCCACCACCGGCTCATCGAAGACGATCAACACACCTTCACCTTGGTCCAAAATACCTGTCAGGTGGGAGAGACAGTGGAGATTTAAATAACACGAGTAAGAACAACAGAAAACAGTTGAACAAAAAAAAAAAAATTCAAACATACCGTGAAACTTCTGATCCAGAATCATCTGCGATAATTTCCTCTCTACGTCCCTCTTCAAGGTACACAAAATCTGTAGTTAATTCACAATAATAACCAGAACTACCAGAAAAATAGAGTGAAATAAAACAAAGTCTGCAATGGTTTAAAGAACAGCAGGAGCTCACCTTAGGGAGTTTGATGAGAGAAGAGATGTGTGTGATCTGTCAGGGAGACATAAAAGCAGAGTATTTCAACACATTCGGCAGTGATTTATGGTCTTTGAATAGATTAAAGAAATCCACATATGAACATTATTATTATCAAGTACTGTATTTGCCCGAATATAGGACGACCCTGATAAGACAACCCCCCTTTTCAAGACTAATCTTAAGAAAAAATGACTAAATTCACTTTTTAAACAAACAATTTTTATTGAAATTTTGAGAAAATAATTGAAATAATAATTTCAGACTGCTGCTTTAATATTTGCTTATTAACAGGGGTGCACACACCTAGTCCACCAGTTCGCCGTACTGATCTCTCTGCCTGAACGCACCTTTGCTGACAGGTGCTTTCACCGTCAGACTGTGCAGCCCCACGATCATCAGACACTGATGAACTTTGGAGCTGCGATGGAGTTTTTTTTTATAGGGGAAGTTTGTTTACACACACACACACACACTGCTGCGTAAAAATGCACAGACACACAAACCCACTGCTTACGCACAGACACACACACACACTGCTGTGCCATTATGCCGACACACAACCCCGCTGCGTGTGTATGTATGTGTCTCAGGGAGAATGCGTGTGTAAATTGAGCGAGCGACGCAAGCCCTCACCTGTACAGTCTGCTCGCTGAAAGCTCCTGCTGGGTCTGGAAATGGACCTGCTGCCTCTGGACTGGCCGTCTGGCATCTAAATCCTCAGTGGACCTGGAACTTTGAACTGGACTGGACTTCTGGAACCACTCGCGATCTGAGCTGCTTCATGCCGCTCGACTAAAAAGCCTGTGCCCTCCGATGGACTAGGGAGCGATAATAAGATGACCCCGCCTTTTCAAATTATTTTCAATGAAAAAAACCTCGTCTTATATGCGGGCAAATACGGTATTTTAAGTTTAAAGAGAGTAAAGACCTGGACCCTGGAGAAAGGTTCGATGACCCTGATGAGGTTCTGCTCCAGCAGGTTGTCGTACAGCTTTGTCAGGTGGGTGCTGATGATAGAGTCATCCCGTAACTCTGCTTTGTATTCCGTTAGTGCCTAAAGACGGTTGAGAACATAACCTTTAAATGACAAGAACAAAACTACAATTGAATCCAAATATAAAAACAATGCACCAAACTCTGAGGACAAACCTTTTCAAAGTCTGCGAGCGACCGGTTCTTACTGGCTAGTGCCACACATTTCAGGGAGTCTGTCTGTGAAGGAACAAAACATCAGGAACAAACGTAAAGACCGCAGAGCAAACAGAACCAAAACAGGATGAATCAGCTGTGACTAAAAGAACCTGAGTCTGTTCTGAGGGGGGTTCAAGAAGGCAGGTTCTCTGAAAACTCTGAGTAACTTAACCTCGAGTTTAGTGAAACTTCCAAAATACAGACATACAAATCTCTGAGTCTATCACCATGGTAAAACTGTTTTTAACTCTTTTTGTTAGACTTAAACATATTTGTGTTCAATAAAAACAAAGTAAATTGTGCGAAATGATGAACGGCCCACCCAATCTGAACCAGAGTGGTGTTTTGTTATTGGACTTCAGTGCAAGTCGCAGTTGGGCCATGACGAACACCATGTTCGAACATAAGGATGTCCATCAGTATACCTGGTATCAGGTCAGCCTATGTAATTTGGTGGCATGAGGATCTCTGCTCTGCCTTTTGCAGATGATGAGATCCACTTAGATTCATCAAGCTCTGACCTTCAGCTCTTGCTGGGGAGGTTCGCAGGTTAGTGTGAAGCGGATGAGGATCAGCACCTCCAAATCTGAGATCAAATAAATATATATTCTCAATCAGAAAAGGGTGGCTTGCCAACTCCAGGTCAGGGAATTGGTCCTACCTTAAGTGGAGGAGTATCTTGGGGTCTTTTTCATGAGTGGAGGAAGGAGGGAGATTGAGAAGCAGATCAGGGCAGCATCTACAGTGAAGGATGCTGAACCGGTGAAGATGAACTGTTATGGTGAAGAAGGAGCCGAGCCAGAATACAAGGCTCTAGATTTACCAGTCGATCTACGTTACAATCCTCACCTATGGTCACGAGCTTTGGGTAATGGCTGAAAGAACGAGACTGCAAATCCACCTGCTGTAAAGAGTTTCCCCTACAGGATGACTGGGTCTTAGAGATTGGATGAGGAGCTTGGATATCCAGGAGAGACTCCGAGCAGAACCACTGCCCCTCCACGAGAGGAGCCAGTTGAGGTGGTTCAGGCACCTGGTCAGGATGCCTCCCTGGGGAGGTGTTTCGGGCATGTCCCACTAGAAGGATGCCCCCAGATCGAACCAGGACAAACTGGAGGAAGTACATTTCCAGGCTGGCCTGGGAAAGCTTGGGGCTCCCACTGTAGGAGTTGGTGGAAGTGGTTGGGGAGAGGATGATCTGGGGTTCCCTACTTGGGATGCTACTCCCATGACCTGGGTCCAGAAAAGCTGATATTCTACGTATTCTTCATCATCTTTAAGAAGGACTTCCTGCTCCAGCAACATGAGATTTCATTTCATTTCCCCCTGTGGCTGCCACGGTGAATCAAGATGTCAGAGCAACAACGATGACAGGTTTTTATTAGAAGAGGAAAATACCCAGACGTGACTATTCTGTTTCAACTGGGATTGAATGTCTAAGCTGTTGTTATGTCACATTAACGAACATGTTTCAGTAGTAGTTGGGAATCCTGATTAACTCTGTAACGCCAAACGTGTCATCGCCGACATGTTTGAATGTGCACTTTGAATTACGATGAGAAGCTGCACTTTCAATTTTATAGTTCAAGAAAAATTTTTAAAAACAGGTGGAAAGTTTGAAGCCTAAGTGTTAAAGAGTTCATTTCTTTGGTTTGACCGGTATTTTTGTTCAGGTAGAAAAACTTTAATTTGGAAGTCAAAAGCAAAGAATCTCGTTGGAATTAAGAGTCGTACCTGTCTGCCAGCATACCGCAGAGCTAGTTTCCCACTGATGAGGGCCTGAACATCCTCTGGACTAAGAACAAAGAAACAACACACTTAATATTATATTCCCAGTTAAGCTGTGTTTCCATTAACTACACAATTAAAAAGTTTTCCAAGTGGATAAAAGGATTCATTAACACCACAGGCTGGTCTGAGGTTGTGTTCCCTGCAATGAAGTCCACCACTCACGCATTGAGCATGATTTTGCAGAGCAGCATGTATTTCAGGGCTGTGATGGCTCTGGGACTGTCAATGGAGTCGTAGCCCTCAAAAGCCTCATAAAAGTATGAGTATGCCGTCTTCCAGTCTTTCTCTTCTGCTGCATGAATGATCCCTGGAACAAAAAAACGTGGCGCTCGTCAGTGTCAAATCTAACAGAAAAGTGAAAGTTAGAGCAGCTGAAGACTGTGGATGTAGGTGTACCACAGGGTACCTGACTGCATGTCTAAAGTTGCTTGTAGTTTAGGGGGACAGTAGATGGCGTTGGCGGTCGTCCTGGCAGAGGTGAGGGCAGCGCGGGCCTTAGGCAGGTTACTGAGTGCGTGGTACGTCTTACTCTCCAGTAGCTGGACCTCCACCAGCAGGGCTTTGTCGTCCATCTTCTTGAGCTCCTGCAGCAGCTGAGAGCCTGCAGAAGGAAATCAAGCGTAGAAGAGATGAGGGAAAAGTTTCTGGCTGAAATAAACAAGAAATGTATCTAATGGTAAATGATACGTTTACATTTGAAGATAAAACTATGCTTAAAAATGAGTTAACACTTTAAAGTAAAAGCTCAAGTTGGGATTACTTGATCGCAATATAACAGATGTCCTACAATCCTGCAGATAAATGACCAGACTGCAGGAAATTCAGCACTCACCAAGCTGCAGGGCCTCCTGGTAGCACTTTGTGTCAAAATACAGTGAGACGAGTCGAGCCTGAGGAGAGGGGAGATGTTAGTTTCTAAAAGTCTGACAGATGAAATGTGTTTGTGTTGTTATTGTCAGGTGAATCAGCAGAATCCACCAGCCTTCTTCCAAAGTATTCTTCATTGTTAAAAAAAAAAAAAAACAAATCAGAAAAATATTTCTGTGCTTTTCCTGCCCCGACACCTACAATCTTCAATAGAAGCAGTGTTTTCAAGGCTGCTGTTCCCTCCTCAGGCATTGTTGATCTGGTGAACAGTTTGGCTGTTTTACAGCTTGTGGCACACATTTTTTTTAGAAGAACTTTTCTTTTTTAATAGGACTATTGATGCATTTTCTACCCTCTGTAAACCTTCATGGTAAAAATGCACATAAAACTGCTTTTAAATCATCTTACATCCAATAATTATCGTTGCTCAAACTACCAAACATTCTGCATGAACAATCTGGGCCTTGCTGTTTTTAATTCACATATATAAAAATAGGAAAAGGTGAATAAAAACTATTAAAATCTAATAAACATGGACTAAAGTGCATTAGACTATTTACTTTGGGTTGTTCATGTCTGTTGGATCAATATGAAGTGTAAGTGTGGGAGTGGAAAAAGGTTTTATGACTAATCAGAAGAACGACCACTAGGGCTGTACCAGATCACTTCGTCCACAGTAAAATTCTGGTAAAACGTTTTATGTGATAACGTGTCATATTACGATATGAACAATTTGAAAACACAATTACGTTACCAGTGCACTGATCCAAAAACTTTTCATTAAAGGTGGTGCATCAGCTGCAGCGGATGACCCAATCAGATCTATTAGTGAGACCTCATTGCACCTAGCAATGAGGTCTGGTGTTACTGCTGGGTCACGTGTTCGTGCACCAATAAGGGGTGGACCTAGTGAGAGCAGCATGCTAGCCTCTGATGCAGTTTGGCTACAGGAGGACAGAGCTCAAACAAAACCTAACAGACCATAAAATGTGTAAGAAACTGTTGCTGATAAATGTAGAAACAAACCAACAGGAGATTAGAAGATAAACAAAAACAAAACAATTGCTGTGTACAATCTGACAATGAAAGCAGACGAGCAACTAGATGCTGCTAAACTCTCACTGCCATACCAGAGACACGACAGAGGTCTCCGGTCCAATACAGAAAGTGAAACTAAAGGACAGCAGATGCAGCTCCTCATCGTGTAATGATGGGCTGCTCAGTCGATACCACACCCACTTGATGGGAATGTGGATTAAGTGAAAGATTTACAGCTCAGGGGGATTTGACTTGCGGGCCAGACCTACAGAGTAGCCCTGCCTTAGTGGATTGACACTGAAATGAGCTCCTCAGGGTTTTTCATTTAGAATCACAACTGCAAGCACAGCAGCCAACATCGCCACCATGCGGTGACACCAAGCATCCTAGGTTTTTCACAAGACGGCTTCAGGTTTAATTAGTCAATGAATGAAAATCAGACTGCTGAGTCAGTTTGAAGATGACTGACCTCAACATCTGGACTGACAGCTATTAGGTCCTAAAAGTAAAATGTTGATGCTTAAGACTGTATTGACGAGTGTGCATCAACAGTGATGTAACATGTTCTAACATTAAATGCACCACTTGGTGTCACAGCAGCACGCCGACTCTTAATCCATTATGTGTGTTAGAACTAGGGGTGCAAAGGATCATCATCGATCCGTGGTTCGTACGGATCACCCTCTACGGTTCGGAACACACGTGGTTCGCGGTTCATGTAGAGCGCGTGCGTCGCTAAATAATTCCCGACGTTCTGTTCTCACGCGCTCTGAATCTGCAGATTATTCCCCTCTTAGAAAGGGGTTCGTTTTGCATCACGTATAGAGGTTAACTCTGTTGGCTTCAGCCGTTTTAGTACACCAGAACGAAGGATCCCTGATCAATATCCAGTCTCTGCTGCGTGCGTGCGCTGCCTCTGATTCCTCCGTCTCTCTCTCCAACAGCTGGAATATCCATCTTTCTGATAGACAAACTAGATTCACCTATTTCTGTCTAAGATAACGTTATGTTGGGCTTTTATACGAGCTAATAAACGTTAATATAACCGGAGTTCAGTCAGGAGCCACAGAGCAGTGCATCGTGCGTCACTCCCCCCCCCTCCCCAGCTGTGACCGCTAGTTTGACAGAAGCAGGTCTGTGACCCTGAGGTGCGCATACGAGTATATCTCCCCCATTAATTAGTTTTAATATGATTCAAAACTTTATTGAAGTATCAGATTGACATCTTGAGTTAAATGCAGTTTGTATTTATGAGGATTGAGCATAAAAAAGTTGCTCAGTGTTTTAGAAAATAATGAGAGAGCAAAGTTTTTTGTCTTTTCTTTTTCATTCTGCTGATCCGAAAATTGATCCGAACCGTGACTCAAAACCATGAACCGATCGGTGAGTTTTCTGATCCGTTGCACCCCTAGTTAGAACTCTGATTTATTTGTCACTGTTGGGGGGGTGGGGGGTTAAAGCACTAAAAGTTAGAAATAATTCTACAGTATGATGTAAATGAGTCCGCAGAGGAGCTGTGAATAGATGTATTGGTTTATTGAGTCTTTAGTTTGCACTGAAAATCCAATCCACTGAATAATTTTACTGGTAGATGAAGTGACCAGAAGCAGGTTTGTTTCTAAAGAAATCACTCACAACAAGCAATGTCATATTTGTGCATCTATGTAGACTCTTCTTTTAATGTACAACTCCTCTTCTGGTGTCAGTCTTGCTGCATATTTATTGATGTTATGTTTTCCCCCTGGTGGTGACGTCTATTAACCAGAATGAAAACTGAAGCTGCTTTGGTAAATTCAGCTACAAACGCTGGTGAGTTTTAGCACAGTGCTATTTGTTTTACTTGGAGGGATCAGCCAATATACCTCAAGAAAAACAGAAGCATGTAAAGAAAAGTTCACACTGCGACTTTGGGCCGTCGCAGAGAAGGTCTTGTTGTGAGAACATCTTAGAAAAATGTGCTCGTTGTGGGCTTAACTCAGCAGTTTGTGGTCGTGTAGTGTGGCCTTGTTATCGATACATGCTCTTGCAACATCATGATCAAATACAAGCTGTGACTGATATTCAGAAAACCTACAACTGGGATTTACAACCAACCAACAGGAGCAAACTCAGAGAGGGAGCAAAAGTGATGAGTTCTATTAGTTCAAAATAAAATGGAGAGCACACAGAGTCAGGTGTCCTTTTAGTTTCATCCTCCTTTTAGTGTTGTCTACTACCCGGTTCTTTGGTACCAAGTCGGTACTAAAACAAGTTAAATGTTAATAATAATAATAATGCATCAGTTTTATATAGCGCTTTTTAGGTCACTCAAAGACGCTTTACAGAGTTGCATTATTCATTCACACAGTCATTCTCACCGGTGGTGGTAAACTACGACTAACGTCTGTAGCCACAGCTGCCCTGGGGCAGTCTGACAGATGTTACGGTTCCAGGGTTTCTGAGGTACCGGTGGTACCGCCCAGCGGGTCGACCCGGTTTTTGCGGCGCTATCTGATCATTTCTCGTCATTTTCTGTCATTTTGACTAATTAAAATCACACACCTGTGTGTGTGAGATAGGGTTGTCACGGTATGAAAATTTACCTTCACGGTTATTGTGACCAAAATTATCACGGTTTTCAGTATTATCTCGGTATTTTTTATAAGGATGTTGAATATGTTCAACCAGACAACTAAATAAACCCTTTATATCAGGATAATATTGTCCTCAGCTTGTGTCCTTCCTGTGAGCTTTTCAGATTTGAGGAGATGTCATCAGGCAGTAATCATTGTTAAATTCATAATAATTCATAATCAATCAGCAGTGGCGACTGTAGATCAGTTGACCAACACCCTATTGTACTGCATGGGCCACCGTACTTGACAAAAACAACCTCGTTTCAATGATTACCCGTCGGACTTTAAGGTGGTCTCTGTACTGCTCCCGCTCCCCGCAGCATGGCTAATAAACGACCAGTTATTTTCTGCTAAGCTGAAGTTCTGGTGAACTTATTCTGACATGCTTCATTAAGCAGCGTCAACAGCGATCTGCCCGCCGTGAGCCCCGTAGCGTCATTTCAATACGGGGGCGTCCGTCCGCGACTCTGTTTATATGCTGGCAGTGGCGCTCATTGCTTCTCCCTCAACCCAAAGTCCTCACATCATGTATTTCAGCTAAAACGCTATATGTTACCTTAATACCTTCTCTTGCAGTGACTGTAGAGTTGATGGACACACAGATGAGTCGCGTGTCGCTTCCTTTCGCACTTTTTCCCCGTTACGTTCTGCAAACAACTGTCCCTCAGCATTCTTCAAATATCCAAAAAACTGTATGCCCATACTTCCGACTTTGTCTTCGAGGGCTGATAGATGCCCTCAGCGCTGTTTTTTCCCCCTCTTTTCGACGTCATTTTAGCTTTAGCTTAAGAAAGTTGTGGATGTAAACAATACAAAGTGCGCATGCGCAGAAGCTTCATCAGTGGGTACGGTAGCCGGGACGCTAACCGTGCCAAAACCGCGAACGCGGTTAACCCACCGAGATAATATAGTTTTTAAAAAACATGACGGTAATATTTATAGTCAACATTTTTACCGGGGTTTACCGCGAAACCGGTAACCGTGACAACCCTAGTGTGAGAGTGTGTGTATGTGTGTGTGCGCGCATGCCATCAGACCGCACTGTGTTGGCGAGTCGCTACAGCAGCCTGTCGGGATGCAAGCAGCCATTTCTCGTGACCACTGATAAACACAGGCTGGGGCCTCATTTATAAACCTGCTCATTTAAAAACGGGACTGAAAGTTGTGTAAGTTTTCAGACTTGGAGGCCCACACACACAGACGTGCGCGCAAGCACACAAGACCAACCAAGGTACTGAATAAAAACGAGAATCTGAACAAAAATATCTCACATTTAGGAGTTAAATCACAGTCTGTTCATGTCTTCAAATGGTATAATTGCACTTAATTGATGCAATATTGTGATCAGCTGTGTAGTTATGAGACATATGAATACTGCATTCAGAGACACTCACGCGTAATGCGCAGCGCTCCCCGTCCAGAGTCCGGAGCGGGTAACACTGCGGTTCAAAGAACCAAGCTGGTTTATTCTCTAGATCAGTCTGGATTTATGATCTGAACATATGAATGCTGCAGTCAGAGGCACTAGTGCGAAATGGATGCACTCGTTGAGCTGCGCTCCTCAGACGGGGAGAGCTGTTAGAGGTCTCCAGATGAGGATTTGATGATCAGCTGGTTTATTCTCTAGATCAGTCTGGATTTATGAGCTGGACTGGGCCCAGTGTAAGATCAACTAACATCAGAACCACGTGATCCTCTGCAGCTTCATTAAACACTGAGGTTCTCTGAACTGAAGTGGAGGATGAAACAGTCGAGGAACAATTAACAATGTTTTTAAAAGAAATGAAGTAATGCTGCTGAAAATGTCATTATAATTCTTAAATTAATAAGTGACGGGTAAAAATAGATTATGACCGGATTTTTTTTTTTTTTTTTACTGTCAGTCAAAATGAAGCAAAACAATAAAGTCCAAACAGACCTCTGATTTACTTCAATTCATGTTTTTGTATTGCTTTGGTACCGAAATTGGTACCGAGAACCATGGATTTTCAGTGGTATCGGTACAGAATACTGAAATTCTGGTACAGTGACAACACTACCTCCTTTACCTCCTTTTAGAGTCAGAATCCAACAATATTAGCATAAAAGTGAGCTCTTGCAGCTACTGTTCTGTTATTTCTGTTTTATTGGTGACACAACTGCAGCACTTCAGTGCCTAATGTTTAAAGAACTTAACTGCATTCAGTATTTTTACAACAACATGGCAAGGAGTCATAGTGTGGCATGTAGTGAATCCTCGTCCTACAATGTGACAAGTATGAGTCCTTTAGGATGGCAGAAAATTACACTGTGAACCGGGTTTAAGATACAGTGTGGATACAGAATACAGAGTGAAATGAAATTATTTGTATTTATGCTGCTCATGCATCTTTAATGTTGGCTGTGTGTAGAGATAAGCATCATAGTAGCTGCAAATTAAAGATGTACAACCTCACAAAAAGTGAACAATCATAAGAGAATTACTTCTAATAACTGACAAGTGAGTTATTTCTAAATAGATGAAGTAAATGTATTTTCTTTAGATATGATGGAGTCATTAAACATTATTTTCCACATAGTGCTTTAACTATGCCACCTGCATGAATAAGTAGGGCCCTATGATTTCCGCGATGCGGAAAAAATGGACGGAATTGCGGAAATCGCCAAACAAAATGGAATTCTGTATAAAACGCGGAAACTCACAGAATTCTCTCATATCTGCAAATTAGTAAAAAAAATATTTTCCGAAGTGTTTTGGCCACTTCCGCCACCGTACCTGATGCTGCGCACAGCGCAGCTCTCGCCTCCAGAGAGAGAGAGAGAGAAACAAGACGGTCCGCTTCGATAAAGTCTCACTAAAACACCTCCAGAAAATTAAAAACCGCGAAGTTTCGTGCAAAGCTCAGGGTTGAACAATATCCAGATTACCTTTACAAATCTGAAGAATGACTTCTCTTTAAGTTTAGTCAGCAGACAATGGACTGGCAGCGTAATGTGATGAGCTCTGAGTCAAAGAGTCACGTCTGAAAACAGGCAGCAGCATGGAGCCGGTCGAACCGTACTACGGAACATTCAGCTAAATAATAGAAACGAGCCGTGAGGTTATTGAGAAATTATGTTTCAATGTGTTATTACTTTAGAAAAAATGAAAATGCTTCAGTAAATTCAGGGGGTAGGAGGGGAGGGGGAGGGCTGCCTGCTGCTGCTGCCAGAACACTCCGTGTGTTCTCTGTGAGAGATGGATGATGGATGAGGTAAAACTGAACAGAGTCCTGTTTAATAGGCTAAGTTAGTATCGTTTGACAGTTTTTATGTTTTTTGTGACACTTATTTTTTTATGTCGAGTTCAATTCCAAAGCAATTTTATTTTACAAAAATATTTTCTGGGAATAAAGTGAAATTCAACAGTTTTGCACAGAAAGAAAGTTTTGTTCTTTAAAAAACAGGGAAATACTTTAAATACCTTGCAAAAACACTCAATGTTCAGCTGAAACACAGAACTTTGTTCTGTTCGGTAAAGTTAAAAAACTGATTTTGAACCCTGTGGCTTTGATTTGATGAATTATTTGTCATTAACTTTATATTTACTCACTTTTAGGTTAATAAATGTGGTTGGAATGAAAATTTTGAGTTAAAAATAATAAAATGGAAAAAATGGAATTTGGGAAAAAATCAAATGGAAAAAAACGGAATTTAGGAAAAAATAAAACGGAATTTTGGAAAAGATAAAACGGATTTTATAGGGCCCTAAATAAGAACAGTCACATTTCATCAACTGCCCTAACAAGTAAAACTAAGAAAATCAGAGGCCAAATAAATCAATTGAGGGTGAAGGAGGACAAGTCTTCCTTCAACAACACCAAGTCTCACCTCCAGTGCCTGTCTGAGGAAGGTCCTCTTCTCTGCCTTGGCCCACTCTATGCATTCCAGACAGAGCTCTACTTCCTGACCTGTGGCTGCTTCCATGTCCAGAAACAAGTCCAGCAATGAGCGGACAAGCCGGGCTGCTTTAGCCTTGGAGATGGAGTTGAGGAAAGGGCGCACATATTTCAGCAGGCCTCCAAGCTCTGAGAAGGAGGTAAACGTAATTATAAAATGACCTAATTAACTACACTGTTAATTTCTTTCAACTTAATTGTCAAGTTGCTGTATATACCAGACATAAAGTAAGATCTTCACAGTCCCCAGCGCAACACGCAGTGACAATTTTTAACAAGCTTAAGAAAACAAGTTTGGGGTGGGAGCCTGCTGTTTTGGGGTGGGAGCCTGTTGGTTCTGGCCAGGAGGCTTCACAGCCTTCCTGATGGCAGTAGACTGAAGGGTTGAGAGATGGTGGGTTGGATCACCTACAATCCTTAGTGCAGTCATCACAAACTCCAGTCCCTGAGGGCCAGTATCCAGCAGGTTTTAGGTGTTTCCCTGCTTCAACACACCTGATTCAAATGACTGAATTACCTCCTCTACATATGTAAAAAGATATCTGTTAAAGGGATACTCCACCAGAAAATGATTTTTGTCTGTTGCCATATTCCTCATAGTTAGATCAGTGGGCAAAAACAATTTGTAAACAGCCCAGACGTTTTCCTGATCCGGCAGTACAACTTTAGCTTAGCGTAAAGCACTGTAAGTGAATGGTAACAACTAGCATTGTAAGTCCTTAAAACTCACTCAGTAGTGATACTAATGATACTAATTCTGCCTAGTGACCTCAATAAACATATCGACTGCAAGTGAAAATAAAAAGTAACATGAAGGAATTACAGGTACTATTTTAGACTCGGGACTACTTTATGACAAAGAACTGCTGTAAGCCTCCGCTGAACGGCGCAAGGACATGACGCAGCGGCCCCAAAGACACCTAAGTTCTTAAAAACAAACACTGGCTACTAGACTAAACCTGTTATCAATTTTTGAAGATAATCTGTGTGCAGCTCCTGACTTTTTGTTATTTTTCATCATCTGTGAGGTTTGCAAACAACATTCGGATATGTGTTTACGGAAGTACGTCTCCTTGGAGCCGCTGCGTCATGTCCTTGCGCCGTTTAGCGGAGGCTTACAGCAGTTCTTTGTCATAAAGTAGTTCCGAGTCTAAAATAGTACCTGTAATTCCTTTGTGTTACTTTTTATTTTCACCTGCAGTTGATATGTTTACTGAGGTCACTAGGCAGAATTAGTACCATTAGTATCACTACCGAGTGAGTTTTAAGGACTTTGTTTCTCACAATGCTAGTTGTTACCATTCACTTAGTGTTTTAGCTAAGCTAATGCTAAACGAGTACTGCTGGATCAGGATAACAGCTGGGCTGTTTACAAATTGTTTTTGCCCACTTATCTAACTATGAGGAATATGGCAATAGACAAAAAAAAAAAAATCACTTTCAGGTGGAGTATTCCTTTAATCACCCACTCATTAGAAGGTGTGTTGAAGTAGGGAACACTTAAAACCTGCTGGATACCAGCCCTCAAGGACTGGTAGGGCTGTGTGTGTGAGGCAAATGTGTGTTGTAGATGTCCATAACAGTGGGGAGAGAAGCACCAGAGGTGCTCTCTGCTGCTCTGGTTTGGGTCTTGTGGCAGGACACGGTGCAGGCACCGTACCACCGTGATGCAACTGGACAGGATGCTTACTAAGGTGCCTCTGTAGAAAGTGAACATGATGTTGGCTGAGGCTCTTGCTCTTACTTTCCAGAAGATGTACAGGCACTATTAGGTTTTCCTGGCCAGTGATGTGGAGTTGTTGCTCCACGACAGGTCTGGAGGCAGCAGCAACTCCATTGGTAGAGCATTCACCTTACAACTAGTGCTGGGTATTGTGGCCAATTTCCCAAATCGATTTGATTTTGATTCATAAGGCTCTGAATCGATTAATCACGATTCGATTCACTACAGTCTGGTCTTAAATAATTAAAAAGGATCAACTGTGTTCCAAAATACAAATACATTTTATTTTTATTATCATCTTGAACAACAGGTTTAAAGTGCAAACTTTTAAATTGGGCAGTTTAAACTTTGACTGTATCCATGAATTAACCAAATAGTTATAAAACTGTAAACAGAACTGTCAAGTTTCAGTCAGTGGGAAAAATCGATTTCAGGCCCAACGAATCGATTCTGAAAAATTTAAATGAAATCGATTCAAAATCTATTAAATTTATATTTTTTTTTACCCAGCTCTACTTACAACCAGAGGCTTGTAGGTTCGATCCTCACACAGTGTCATTGTGTCCTTGGGCAAGACACTTCACCCACATTTCCTGTTGGTGGTGGTAGGAGGTGGTGCCTGTGCGTGGTCATCTCACTTACGTGGCTAAAATGTATCTTACTGCCATCAGCGTGTGAATTGATTATTGTAAAGTGTTTTTCATAATGACAATGCTGTTGTTGGTGCTGATCTGAACTGCCTGTCACAAAATCCAACAGCTGGTTGCACAGTGAGGTACTGAGCCCCAACTGGTCCAGTTTGTGAAAGAGATAATGGGGGATGATTGTTTTGAATGCTGAGCTGAAATATATGAACAGTACTGTTTCTAAGCAATTTCAGTAAATTCATCAAAATTGAATTAGTTCTCTAACTGAATGCTTGTTGCACTTTCCCAGTGTGACTGAACCACTCTGTATTCTGAGGCTGGTTACCTGCAGCTTGGCCCGTCTTAGCCAGTAGCCCACCCAGCTCCAGGATGCTCTGCTCTTTAACACGAACCGCCTCCTCATCGCTGTCCTGGATGTCCCGCTTCACTAAACCGCACAAACACACGATGCAATGATGTTAACGGGTTTAGCACGAATCACTTGAAACATCTCAGTCTTCAGGACTGTCGATAAAGGCTTGAGTCATGGGTCGCCTGATGGCAAGCAGCCAGGTGGCTAACCAAGCTGCCAGAAATGAGTCTATAAAAACTAACAACAGCACACATGGCTAAAATAAAAAATATACAATCATAGAAATAATGATACTAATAAATGATAGTGCTACAACAAAGTAATGATGAACCAGAGATAAACTACACTGTAATCTCCCTGTCGGCCCTTTACTGTGAGAAGGCGAGAAACAGCTAACAACAGTCTGTCAGCTAACAGTGACTAGCCAGTCTCCAAACCTCCAGCTAAACAAATGAGGCGGAGAGCTAACTAGCGCTAGCTGGGAGAGCCAACTAGCGTTAGCTGGCCGGTGTGTTGCTGCTGACTCACTCTAACAGGAGAGGAGAAGCTAAGACAGCTTAGCTCCGGTGCTAACTGGCTAAATGTGCTGCTCCTTCATTGATGGGACAAAAAGTGTCGTCTTTACGTCAAAGCCTTAAACTATTCTATTAGTTTTACTCGACAGTGTCGGTTGTATTTACCTATAGAATGTAAGATGTCAATAGAAGCATTCCGGTCCGTCCCAAGAAGAGAGCGTGCTCTCTGAAACTCAGCCACAGCCGCGGCTGCCATCTCTCTGCTACCTGCCTCCGCCAAGGATCGCTCTGGCCGGTCGGCTTCCGGTTAGGTCGTTGCATTTGTGGGCACGATGCTGCCCCCTACCCGTGGCGTTGAGTATAAACCAACTACATCTACAGTGGTGTGAAAAATTGTTTCTTCCCTTCCTCATTTCCTATGATTTATGTATGTTTGTAACACTTAAATGTTTCAAATAATCAAAAAACATTAAACAATAGGTAAAAATAAAACAAGACAAAATGCAGTTTATAAATGAAGGCGTTTATGACTAAGGGGGAAAAATCCAAACCTACATGGCCCTGTGTGAAAAAGTAATTGCCCCTAACCTAAAACGGATTGGGCCACCCTTAGCAAGAACAACTGCAATCAAGTCTTTGAGATAACCAGCAATTATTTTTGTACAACAGTGTGGAAGAATCTTGGCCCGATTATCTTTGCAGAATTGTTGTAATTCAGTCATGAAGGCTTTTCCAGCATGAATCACCTTTTTAAAAAGGTCATGTCACAGCATCCCAATCAGAGTCAGGTCAGGACTTTGACTAGGCCACTCCATTCAGAGGTGGACTTGCTGGTGTGTTTTGGATCATTGTTCTGCAGCATCCAAGTGTACTTCAGGTTGTTTGAGGTCACAAAAAAATGGCCAGACATTCTCATTCAGGATGTTTTGGTAGACAGCAGAATTCATGGTTCCATGTGCCACAGCAAGTCTTCCAGGTTCCAAGGCAGCAAAACAGACCCAGACCATACCAGAGATCTGTCTGACAAAAGAAGAATTCAAGTTCTTCTTTATAATCATTGACCAGAGTCTGGAAACATGTTGATTGTTCCAAGCTGTGCTTCCAATTTGGAGCAAATGGAGTTAAAAAAAAAAAAAAAAAAAACATACAAAGAAGATTGTAAAAGTAAGAGAAAAGCAAACCTTCCGTTTCAATTGGGCTACCCAAAAAAACAACATACAAAAATCAAATACTACTCCATATTTAACAAAATTGTTTTTAAACAATCATTTTCCATCCAACTTGCACAGGTTTAACTGTGTCCTGGTTTTGGGAGTGTGTGTACTTTGATCCAATTGGCTGCTGGGAACTGAACCTTTAAAGAACACCGTCAAATCACGGAACTACACAGAAATCGGGTTTTGTCTGGCTACAAAATTAACTAATTTAACTAGAGTTTGACCATCAGATAGTGGTGGACATAGGATGCATCTAGTGAAAGAGGACAGCAATCATATTTAACAAATAAAACTATTTATTTTAGAAAGCATTAACAATGCATTAAAAATGTACACTTTAGTTGTTAGTGAAATCATTCACATTGAGAGAGTTTACAAAACAACCGACAGGTAGTCACAAATCTGAAAGACAAAAAAGAAAAAAAAAAAAAACACATTTTAGGGTAAAACACAAATTAATTTCTAAATTCATTACAACTGAATGACTTGAGCTTCCAGCAGAACCTAATTTATTTCTCTAGATCATCAAAAGAAACATTAAAATTGCATTAGAGTTAAAAATATTGTTGGAATATTACCACAGCATACCTTGCAGCTTATCAACAGATTGGGAGAGCTCTCTGCATTAGAAGCCACAGAGAAGACTGGGTTGTGCAAACAGTCCTGCATGTGTTCAGACACGCTGGACTCCAGAAGACGCTGCAGAACATCTGGAGTGATTCTCTGCTTCTAGACACAAGACAAAGCTCTGGTCAAAACACAAAAGGTAGTTTGCTCTTCCTTTACAGTTGTGTTCAAAGTTTACATCCACCTATCATGAATGTCAATTTTGAGCTTGATCATATACAGGCACCACTTAGGGTTGCCAACTCTGTGAACAATAAATAAGGGACACCTCGCTGGCTGAGCCGGCTGACCCGACTGCCTTTACCCGTCCCTGCATTGTGAATTTTTTTAGCCCCAGTGCAGTGTGCTTTATATGCGTTATTATCACGCACTTTTTCCAGCCAGTGGTTTTCCTTTTCCCATTCCTCCCTGTATTTTTGCAGCCTTTTTTTTTTCCCCAGAGGAGCACAACAAGCATTGCTAGTCAAAGGTGTAGGCCTACTATCGTCCGAGAGCTGTAAAGCAGTGTTGGTGTCTGTGTCCCTGTCGGCGCCCATGCTGCTTTGATATTGTCGTTTGTTGTCTTCCGGTATCTTCCTCGCAAGCAACCATACCTCGACCAATGAAATAAGCGGGATTCTGTATATGTATGTAAACTTCTGACCACAACAATCTACAGCTCCTCCAGAGTCTCATTACACATGTACTGCAATACAGATGGGCCACTAAGATAGATCAGCTTTATTATTCAAATTTATAACTGATATAAAACCTACATTATTACAAGAGTCGGACTGAAAAAACACAAACCTTAGTATTGATGTAAAGTCCACAAGGGCAGGAGATGAAAAAGCTGTTGATGCTCAGGTTGTTCCTGTAAGATCAACAAGTATGGTAAAATGTATTTTGTTCCTATGTGCAGGAGAAATGAAAATTTAAGCCAATTCATGGCTCAGAAAGTTAGGATAGCTCGTATTGGTAAATAATTTAAAAAGGTAAGAGTAACATTAAGACTCACATACGGCATACGGGGCAAATGATATGAACTGTGTCCATGTCCTCCACTACAGATGACAGGTACTGCTGCTCAAACTGCAGATTGCGCTCACATTCTTCTATTATAGACATTTCTGCAGCACAACAAAACACACACAGGTTGACAGAGATAAATTAACAACCCACATTCCAGATCCTTCTGAAAACATCTCAGGGTTTAACTCTTTATAAGACAAAAGTCCATCTTTGATCATGTGCATGATTTACATAAAATAAATGTAAAGCTTTTATCAAACTTTTAAAAACTACAGAAAGTAAGTCAAACAAACTAGTGTTACTTTTTCAAAAAGCCAAACTGTGAGAGCAAACTAACAAAATAAAACGGATTGAATTAAAAAAAAGACATGTTTAAAGTTAAAAAAGTACAAACATTAAACAAAACACAAATTTTTGATTTTAGTTCAAAATAAAAACAGCAGATTGCTCTTACTACAAACAAAACCCAAACCTTTTAATAACCTTCAATAACAGCATGCTGGTGAAGGTTCTCAGTCAGGTCATGAGATCCCAATGGGTTCAGATGAAGGCAGCTGGACTTCTTTGGTTCCTTGAAAACATTTTGCTTCTCATCCGAGGAGCTTTTGTCAATTCTAACTGGAATATGGAAACAGACCCACACAGACCAATATCTGCATTTTGACTCACATCACCCACTGGAACACAAGCCATCTGTTATCAGGACTTTACACCATCGGTTTGAGAATATCTCCACAAAGACTGAAGAGAAACAAAAGGAACAGAAATGCATCAAAGAAGCTCTCTAAACCTGCAGATACCCAAACTGGGCCTTTGTTAAACCAACAAAGAAACCTGGAAAAGACTCCACACAGCAGTAAATAAAAAAAGACAAGGACAACAGGTGCAAAAGCATCGTCATCCCATACGTAGCAGGAGTCTCAGCAAAACTGAGAAGAATCTTCTCTAAACACAGCATCCCAGTAAACTTCAACCCAACAACACCCTCAGACAGAAACTGGTTCATCCAAACAACAAGACACCCAAACAGCAGCTTAGTGGTGTTGTTTATGCAGTCCAGTGCAGTGAGGACTGTTCAGACCTCTACATAGGAGAAACAAAACAATTACACAAGAACATGGTACGACACAGGAGAGACACCTCTTCAGGTCAAGACTCAGCAGTCCACCTACACCTCAAGGACAAGGGAAACACTTTTGAAAACGACATTGTCCACATATCATACAATGCAGCTCTGAACCTGATCCCCAGTCAGTTTCAGTCTAATTCACACCATCCTGCATCTGATCAAAACAAATCACAAGCAGACCAGTCCAACATATTAGAGCCTAACAACATCAACGACTTCTCAGGGGTGGGGAGGAGGGTGATTCACAGATAGTATCACCTTGTTAAGCACCAACAGACAGCTACAGTTTATGAGCATGACTCCCATATTCCAGTTAGAATAAACAAAGCTCCTCTGATGAGAAGCGAAACGTTTTCAAAGAACCAAAGAAGTCCAGTTGTCTTCATTTGAACTCATTAGGATATCCAATAACAATCTATGATTAAAGCTTAATTACGGTATTTATTAGTTATCAACTTGGTTGACATGAAGATGAACTGAAATGTGTTACCTTGAGACATGAGCTCCTGCTGGATTTCATCAAGCACGAGTAGCTCATCATTCTCCTGCATAAAACCCGCCACCTGTTTAGAAGGAGAGGAATCGGGTCTCAGTTCAGCTCCATGTGTAGAAAAACCAGGTGAAGACCCCCCAGTGTCTGACTGACCTCCTGCCTGCCCTGCGCCCCCCACAGGGAGGGTAACCTCCGGTCCTCGGACTGCAGGGCGGCCCACTCCTCCTCCATCACCTCCTGGACGATGCTGCTGCCCTGTCCCATCTGCCGGTATGTGTCCAGCAGCCTGGCCCTGCTGTTCTTCAGCCTGTCCACACATCGCTTTAAGAAATGACATGAAAACGGAGCAGCTCAGTGAGAACAGTGGTGCTAGCAGCATGCTAACTAGCGGTCATGTTGAGGTTTTCTGACCCTGCGGAACGTTTCTTTCCATGGCGGAGTTGTTCCTTTATAAAGCGAGCGGTGTCTGTGCGGAGCGTCCATTAACAACCACACTAACGCCTGTTTAACACATTCACAGACATTAGGGAAAACTTCTGAAAGAAACTAAACATGACTGCTTTTAACCTCTCGTCCCGGAAGTTAATGCATTCTATCGTAAAATGCATGATGGGTAATGGAGTTCTCTACTGTCACCACCAGTGTACACCAGAAAGGAATAAACAAAAACAAATACCAATTATTGCCAGTTTGTTTTTAAATAACGTAAGAACTACAACATATTGTGAGGAAGTGATAAAACAAAAGGTTGGTGTTTGTTTATAATATAAAGACTAGAGAAACCCAGAATTAAAGAAAGATGTAGATTTAGCTCCAGGAACATGAACGCTGGAGATTAGCAACCAAAAACATGAACTATATGGACACTGATTCTTCACTTCAGCTCCATTAAACCTTCAGTCTGTCTGTCTGTCTGTCTGTATGCCTGCCTGTCTGTATCTTTTTGTTTTTGTGTGTCTGTATATATGTATGTCTGTGTCTTTTTGTCTCTGTTCAGCCACCCAAAATTTGTTTTATGAAATACACTTCATTTTTTGTATTAATCAAACTGGCATTTAAAGACATAAAATCCTCCAAACGATTGAATATTGGATTGTTTTGAGGAGGACTGAAGTTGTTTAACATATCTTAACATATTACTTTGTAGAGGTTTTATAGCTGTTTATGGATAGGGGACTTTTGTGTCAAGAGGGCAGTACATGACACCTGAGTGTTAAAGGATATGGAATATGGTTTGTGCCAAAAAGATCATCCAAAAATTCATAAATAAATATATTCATTTTCCTAAACCAAAAACGTATTTTTACTTCTTAACAATTCATATTTTATTTCTTTGACATTACTTTTTGGTTCTCACTTAATCCTGCTTCATTCAGACCATTTAGGCTTTTATTCTGAAGGGCACATTTTGATTGTGCTGTGCCAAGGTTTTGTTTCTGCTCTAAATTTTTGCTTTTGAAATAAAGTCTCAGTGGGAGGGGCTTTCCAGTGCTTCAGTCTCATTTGTTATGATTGCTGGGAGTAGGTGGCTCTAGCTGTTCACCATAGGTATGAAGTAAAGATGCACCGATCCGATCTTAAGATTGGGATCGGTACAGATAGAGTATAGACGAAAATTCTAGATCGGGTTTTGTGACAATGGACTCGATCCACTCGTGATCTATAGGGAGAGATCTATTCAGTCTATTTCTATGTGCTGTGAGTGATGCCGCACTAGTGCTATGAGCACGTGGAGTCCCTTAAATGAAGTCAACAAAAGGGAGGCGACATGAAGCAGCTGACTTTGAAGGAGATGAAGGAAAGAGGTGAAAAGTTTCCACCTAATAGTGTGAAGGTAACAAAAATCACGGAAGATTCTGCACTGTCACGGATGGACAGCTGCTCTGGGACCGCTAAGGGACTCCAGCTGCTAATTAACCACCTGGAGCTACGCTACGACACGGTGTGGTTCAAAACTGCTCAACCTGAACTGCATGTTAAAGTGCAGAGTGATAAGTTTCACAACAGATGTCTGGAGCTCTAACGTTTCCCCCGTGTCACTTTTAGTGGCTGGATGAGAGCTTAGCGCCACACAGCGCTACGTTAATCGGTGTCCAGAGAGTCGGCTGAATGATAGTTTAAAGCTGCACTTGTTGATTTGGTAAAAAATTTAGCTTAACTTTTTTTCATGCCTCTTAACAACGTTCTAACATAGTTTAGCTATAAATATATTGTGGATATTTAAAAAAAAAACGAAAGAAATCAATAAAGTGGTTGTGCCGCAAGTTCTCTAAAAACCTCTAAAAGCCGACAATCCAGCTGTCTGTCTCGCTGAAGCGTCACACTTCCGCACTGCTTGGATCCGCCATTAATTCACCCGGTGCGTTTTGCAGCAGAACATCCCAGAAGTGAGAGATGGACAGAAACAGCCGGCTGTTAGCGCTTCCATTTTAGGACATTTGACCAAAGTAGTAAAGATATTCTCAGTGTCAGGTTCTTTATTTTAAAAGGGTTAAGTGTTGCACTAATTACACTGACTGAGCAGGTGAAGTTTTAGTTTTTAATTGTTTTACAAACCGTTTGAAGCTGTTGGCTTATTTAGGATACCTGTATTGTGCACAGCTATAAAACAAATGTTTATTCTGTACATTTGTCTATTTTATGTTTTTTAAAATTGGAAAAAATATGTTGCTCTGCCAAAAGGGATGATCCCAGTTTTTTTCACATAGTGAGAAATAGTTCATTAGGTACTACAGAGTGTTTTTTCTGTATCGGTATCGGATCGACAGATACTAAACCTCTGATATCGGTATCGGATCAGAAGTGAATAAAGTGGATCGGTGCATCCCTAGTATGAAGTCTCCTGCTCCAAACCCTCATAATTAATGAGATTGAAGCACTGAAAAGCCCTTCCCACTGAGACTTTATTTCAAAAGCAAAAACCTAGAGTAGAAGCAAAACCAAGGTGCAGCAAAAGCAAAGAGCTGTTGGCAGAACCAAAACATGCCCTTCAGAATAAAAGCCTAAATGGCCTGAATGAAGCAGAATTAAGTGAGAACCAAAAAAGAGCATCAAAGAAATAAAATATGAATTGATAGGAAGTAAAATAAGTTTTTTTGTTTAGAAAAAAATATTTACTTATGGAATAGTTTATTTTGTTTTTAGAGGTTTTTTTTTTTTTTGCTTTTGAATTTCATACTTTTGTTTCTGAAATGTAATTTTTGGTTGTTTTATTTTGATATATTTTGTGTTACTGTATTTTTTGGTTGATCCTTTTGGCACAAATTATATCCCATACTGTGGTGGGTAAATGTTATTACTAAGCTTTGTGTACTATATGCTTTGTGTACTAATATGCTTTGCGTTCTAATATGCTTTGCGTACTATATGCTTTGCGTAGTATATGCTTTGCGTTCTAATATGCTTTGAGTACTATATGCTTTGCGTTCTAATATGCTTTGCATACTATATGCTTTGCATACAATATGCTTTGCGTACTAATATGCTTTGCTTACTATATGCTTTGCTTACTATATGCTTTGCGTACTATATGCTTTGCGTAATAATATGCTTTGCGTAATAATATGCTTTGCGTAATAATATGCTTTGCGTACTAATATGCTTTGCGTACTATATGCTTTGCGTACTAATATGCTTTGCATACTATATGCTTTGCATACAATATGCTTTGCGTACTAATATGCTTTGCGTACTATATGCTTTGCTTACTATATGCTTTGCGTAATAATATGCTTTGCGTACTATATGCTTTGCTTACTATATGCTTTGCGTACTAATATGCTTTGCGTACTATATGCTTTGCTTACTATATGCTTTGCGTACTATATTCTTTGCGTTCTAATATGCTTTGCGTAATAATATGCTTTGCGTAATAATATGCTTTGCGTAATAATATGCTTTGCGTACAATATGCTTTGCGTACTAATATGCTTTGCGTACAATATGCTTTGCTTACTAATATGCTTTGCGTACTATATGCTTTGCGTACTAATATGCTTTGCGTACAATATGCTTTGCGTACTAATATGCTTTGCGTACAGTATGCTTTGCGTACTAATATGCTTTGTGTACTATATGCTTTGCGTACTAATATGCTTTGCGTACTATATGCTTTGCGTACTAATATGCTTTGCGTACTAATATGCTTTGCGTACTATATGCTTTGCGTACTAATATGCTTTGCGTACTAATATGCTTTGCGTACTAATATGCTTTGCGTACTAATATGCTTTGCGTACTATATGCTTTGCGTACTAATATGCTTTGCATACTAATATGCTTTGCGTACTAATATGCTTTGCATACTAATATGCTTTGCGTACTAATATGCTTTGCGTACTAATATGCTTTGCGTACTAATATGCTTTGCGTACTAATATGCTTTGCGTACTAATATGCTTTGCGTACTATATGCTTTGTGTCATAACTTTGCTCTGGTTTCAGGAGCTCAGCACATCGCCAGCTTCTGGTTCAGAACCAGCTCAAACTGGTCTCGTGTCATGTTTCATGGTGAGGTAGCCAGCCTGTCTCCACAGAGAGCTAAAGATGGACAGATGATTTCTGCTCTTCACAGTGAACACAACCTAATAAACTATTTGAATCATTCAAGACTCTTGCTAATAATTTTTTTCAACAAAATGTATCTCCTGTCATTTTAAGATGAAGTTAAAAATAACGATTGTCTTTATTTTATAATAAAGAAAATCTTTCTCATCTTAACATAAATATTTGTTTTAATAAAAAAAATAAAATGACAGACTTTCTTTAATTTAATTAACATAAATACTTTTCTAAATGACAAAGTTTTTTTTTTTACCTGACAAATTAAACTGTTTACCCTTTAATGGCAAGGCTTACCATTTATACAGTAACGTACAGTACATTGTTTATAAATATAACTAATACATTCATTTTCATTTGTTTAATGAACATTTTTATGAACATATTCTCATCTTTATCTGACACAAACTCTAAACACTGACTGTATTTATTCGTTATAAAACAAACATCTCCTCCATTGTTGTTTCTGTTTGTGTTGCTGCTTCTTGGTTTTATCGTATTTTCCTGAATTCAAGACAACCCCGCCTATTACAAAATGTACCTTTTGAGAAAAGGGCTTTCAACAACATCTCATTTTGTATGACCATTTTTTAAAGTTATAGTAAAATGTAAATCCACATTTAAAATTAAACACTTCATGGCAGACTTTGATCAGCTCTGTTCTCTCACTGTTAGTTCCTTTGAGGACCACAGGCAGCTTTGGGTAAGAAGAATGCCATTATAGTTCATTTACACAAAGTTGGAGTTTCAACCCAAACCTGAGGGATATGAATGAATTTGATTCACTAGCATACTCATGTCAAACTTCATTTTATATCTTGTCTGTGAATTAATTTCAAGTTCTATATTTTACCACTAAAAGTCTTTTTTTTCCTTAAAAGCTTTAAGCATTTTTAAAAATCCAAACCAACAGCCCCACCCTGCTGAGTTACAAGGTGTGAATTGGTTCAGATGTGTTGGTAACAAACACAATCCAGACTGCAGAACCTTCAGTGTGTCTGTAGGTTGATAAATCACTGGATAAAGGAGCGTTCCCTGCTTGAATCTGTCCTCACTCTTTTAATGTGTCGTTCCAGGATGGAGCATCCCCTCCTGTCCTCAGTGACCTCTGACCTCTGTTCCTCCCTCTCAGTAGTTTATAGTTTTTCTACATCCTGATTTAGAATTCATGTTGGATCAAAGCATCTACCAAGACATAAACAGGTATTTTTAGTTGAAGTTTGGCTGTTTCAGCACTTCGGACAGCGACCCTCGCAATAGGCTGCGGCCCCTCAGCCAATCAGCGACCGCAGTATCCCTCCAGCAGCCAATGAGGTCGCCGTCTCTCTCCCACATCCAACCCGAATCACTGCAGATGCCCACATCCGACCAGCGGCTCTCCGGCTGTCTGGGGGAACCAGCTGCTGCTATTTTTGGATTCCACAGATGACATTGTTTTTTTCGGACCGTTTTTATTTCGGGGTTCTGTCCGTTTTCTGTCCGGGGAGGTTCGGTTGAGCCGGGAGAGCGTCCCCCCCACACCGCCGACGGGCTCTTCCCCTCTCAATGGGAGACATCTTCCCTCTGGCTCCGAGCGGGGTCCAGCTCAGCCTCGCTCCTGGTTCGGGTTCCTCTCGGAGAGGAAAGAAGTCGTAAATGAACACTGCAACGCTCTGGGTGCTTCTGAAGGAGGAACCAGAATCCGGAGCTTCAGTCTGAGGACCATCAGTGAGGGGGTCCAGGGTGTGATCCATGGATCTAAGGAGGAGGACGCACTAAGCAGAAGGTAGGACTGGAATTCACTCTTTAGATGTTTCAGATGTAAACCATGAGAGGGGAGGACAGGAGACACGGACTCAGAATATTTAGACACCAGACGGCGGCTCCATGCAGCCTCCTGATGGGGGTTCAGGTTGAGGCGGACCGGTTCGGCCGGGAGGGGGCGGATGGATTCACAGCTTCCATTTTGAAGCTAAGATGGATGCCTGCGCACATTTCTGCTTCCTGCCTCTCTGGCCTCATCCTGCTCCTTATGTAAGACCGATGGAGGCTGACACCTCCAGCTGGTGGCTCCTCGTGACCTCTGGGTGTGAAGGCATCCACAAAATATACACTCTGTTAGCAAACAAACAAACAAACAAACAAACAAAACAGAGTTCACCTCATGTGTTTATTATTGTGACTAGGAAAATACATTTTATATTAACTAATGAAATACATAAAAAAACAATAGCAACGTTTTAGTCTTTTTGATTTAAATGATCCTGTTTGATAATAGATACTAACTGAACCAATTAAACAGCCTTTGTTCTGATAAAAAAAAAAACCTTATTTTAGCTTTAGAGTTTTTTGTATCAAGATGAACTGATTTAACTTGATTTGAAGTCATAATTTATTAAAGAAAAACAAAGAGAACGTAGAGGTTTATCAGATGTTCTGCTGATCCATTACCTGGTCCTCATCAGTGGCCTCCATAAGCAGGAGGAGGCTAGCTGCTCCGGAGCATACAGGTGTGTGTTAACACCCAGAGGAGAAACATCAGCAGTGACACCAGAGGAGCGACTGTTGCTGCCCATCAATCTGAGGGTTAAAGGTCATTTCCAAATAATCTGGAGTCCACCAGAAAGAGATGATTCACATGTAGAGAAGATTTAAGTCTTCTGATCTCGGGAGTGGACATCCTAAGAGCACTCTGAGGTCAGAGGTCAATTTATCAGTCTTAGACTTTACAGGTTAGAAGGTTCGTGACAGAACAATTGGAAAAAGACTGAATATGTCTGACTACAGGAGAAAAACTCTTCTAAAAACAACATGGGGACAGTTTGGTTTATAAACATATAGCAGAAACTATTATTGCAATCAATCAAACAGTTAAAAAAACACAATACATACATATATATATATATATATATATATATATATATATATATATATATATATATATATATATATATATATATATATATAAACACACACACACACTATTGAGGACAAGAAAGTGCTCATGTAATCACCCATCCATCCATCCATTTTCTGTAGCCGCTTAATCCTCCACAGAGGCTCATGTAATCAATCAATCAAAATACTTTAATAATTCCAGAAGGAAATTAGACTTTTCAGTCAGTCATTTAAGTATTTTTCATAGATTCATTCTATCAGGTTCTATCTGTGAACAGGAAGGATCACCTGTTGCAGCGGCTGTAGAACCTCTGACTGAAGACTCTCAGAGTTGTCCATCATGTTCTTCATTTTATGAAGCGTCCTCCTTTGTCCAATCAGCTCTAGAGAGTCCAGAGTACCCAGAACAGACCCCGCCTTCTTTATCAGCTGATCTCTGGTTCTGATGCTGCTGCTCCAACAGGCGGGGGGGGAGGCAGGCAGAGGACAACAGGGAGGGTCAAGTTTGTTGTCGGGGGGGCACTGCCCCCCCCCCCCCCAGAACCACCCCTGCCAACAGGTGACTGCAGATGTGATCAAACTCTCCACAACAGACTGATAGAACTTCTGAAACAGTTGACTGTAAACACTGAAGGATCCCAGCTTCCTCCAGAAGTCCAGGCTGCTCTGTCCCTTCCTGTAAACAGCTTCACTGTCTCCAGTCCAGTCTGCTGTCCAGGTCAACACCCAGGTGTTTAGATTCCTCCACCACCTCCACTTCTTCTCCACGATGGACAAAGTGTTGAACGTATTCCTGCTTCTTCTGAAATCCACAATCATCTCCATTTTTTGTTGACATTTTAGATGAGATGATCTTTTCCACATCATTCCAAAGTGGTCCAATAGTTTGGTATCAATGGATCAGCTCCATGTAAATGACAATAACAAATTGTAAACTTGAGAAAAGAAGTTGTAAATTTGAAAAATTAGATTTGAAATTTCCAAAAGATTGTAAACTTGAAATGTTTTAAGAATATAAACAGGGGTGCACACAATTTTTCATCACATGTCCTCAAGGGAGAACCTGGCTCTGGTGTTTGATCTGCAAACGGGGGAGGGGGGGGGGGGGGGGGGGGGGGGGGGGGGGTGATGATGATTTGCTGTTGGCTCTTTTTTTGTTGCACGGTTGCACCACTGCTGGACAAAAACTCACAAATCGGATCGGATCACGGATTTGAGTCAAAGATTGGATCATTTTTCGGATCAGCAAAAATAAAAATAAAAGACAAACAACTTTGCAACTTTGCTCTTTTTTTGTGTAGAACACTGTGCAACATTTTTCTGCTTAATGCTCAATAAATCAAACAACCTTTAACTCATGAGGTCAATATTATGCTTAAATAAAACTATTGATCATATTAAAACAAATTAAATATTGAAAAGCCTTCTACTATGCACCTCTCCGGTCTGACAGAGCGATGACTCACTGCAGTCAGACTCAGCTGCAGCAGGTGAGGAGGCGTGACGATCAAGGTGTTCTGATTGCTCCTCCTGACTGAGCACCGTTAATATTAATGTTACTTACGTAGCTTGTATAAAAGTTCAAAACAACACGTTATCTTAGGCAGAAATTGGTTAATCTGGTTTGCCATCAGAGAAGAGAATGATCAGCTGACAGAGGGATGGAGGATCGCAGCTCCCCGCGCGTGCACGCATCAGAGTGTGGATCAAAAATCGATCAGTGATCCTTTGTTCTGGTCAACTAAAATGACCTGAGTCATGACCTGAGAACTTGATTTGTGACAACAAAATGAACTCCTTTCTCAGAGGGAAATTATTTATCAGCAGATTCAGAGCGCGAGCTGTCGGGTCAGGGAGGATTTAGCAAAGGGAGCGAGCGCTGCTGGATCGCAAACCGTGTCTCAAACCATAGAGGGCGATCTGTATGGATCACGGATTGATTGTGACCCGTTGCACCCCTCCTGGGCATGTGTGAGTTGCATGCGTGGGTCGGACGTACTGTGATTGTGTGTGTTAAAGCGCGCACCGAGCTGTGCGTAAAGGCGCGTTGCCACGTGCATTGGAGATGCTGTGTGTGTGCGTGTGTGTGTGTGTGTGTGTGTGTGTGTGTGTGTGTGTGTCAGAGGTCCTGCCGTGTGTGTCCACTAACTTCAGAGGTCATGTGAGCACTCATTTGCTGCGCTGCAACAGGATGTGAAGCTCGTCAGATCGAGGGGTCTCCCATCGGGACCGCGGATGCGCTGGTCCGCAAAGGCGCATTCGGGCAGTCGGTTCTGGTATGCATGAATGAAATCCGGTTCTCATGAGGACCAGCGGACTGCTTGTGTGCACCCCTGAATATAAACCTAAAACTGCAAGCAAAAAAAAACAATTCCATAACAGTAAATGAGAATTCAGTTCGTTTGACAGTTTTTACGTTTCTCTTCATTCTCAGTCCTCAGCTGACCTTTACAGTTCAGCCTTTATGTTTTCGATGCTGAGCCTGATTTTACATGGGGGCAGGCTCAGAGCCCATTGGCTTCTTAGAAAATGATTGACAGCTAAGTGACAGGGGTTAGGTTTGATGTCATTTCCACCTGCGAAGTGCTTCTGTTGATGGTGTCAGCAGGGGGGCCGCCAGGGATTTTGGGCCCCATGAAAAAATATCAAGTTGGGCCCGGTGGCGGCTCCATAGGGGGCGCTGGGGCTCCGCCCTCCCTGATGTGTAGTGAGAACGTTTTTTTAAAATATATATAATATATATGAGATATTGGCTGTTGTTCTCCATCATCAACACTAGGTTTGATCTTTTATTGTGTTCAAGGTTATCGTATCATGTTTATTCATTAAAATTATCAGGAGATTTTGTTTCATTGACCTCTCTGGTGAATTCTTTGAAAATCACTGGGATTTTTGTTCTAAAAGCTACATAAACAAACAGACCCTTATGAGACATCCCATAATTTATTCAGCATCAAAACATCTGATTTCAAGGTATTTAGTGGAAGGTTTTCTTTAGTTCCTTTAAAAAGGCTCTAATAGTAATCTCACAGTAATTTCTGTAACATTAACAGACTAAATAACATTTCAACCTGCCCAGCATCCACACAGACTTTAAGTTGTTACTGATTCTTCTAATCATCATTGTGTGGAAAGATGTTTTTACCACAAAAATAACATTTTATATTTATTTGTAATAGTTCTGTTTAATGTCATTATCCACTCACAGCATGCTGGCTTCTTTGCAGCATGTTTAGGTGAAACTAGTATTTGGGGGTATGTGAAAAATGAAGTATTTTTAAGGTAAATTATGTGGAGAAAATATTAATGCTGCAATCTTGCCACCTGTATAAAACAACAACAAATCCTTTATTGACAGTAACTTTGAATCATGGAGGAGTTGGATCAGTCAGCTGAACATATCAGCAGGTTTCAACCATAAAACTATTTACAACATGATGAGTCTCTGAAAACAGCTGTCAGGTTAAAGAATAGCAAAGCTCTGCTGAAGTCCTGACAGATAAATATGTTTTTTAGTGTTTGATTGACTGAAATTGAAGCTGAAACCATTGAGTCGCGCTGAGAAACAGCTGAAGCTGCGCGCTCTAGGAACTGCATGCGCGCGCTCCCGTGATGAACTTTCACTTTATGACCAAACGCCTCTAACTCTCTGATAATGGATACACGTGTGTTAAAGTTGTTAGCGAGGTCCTGGAGAGAAGTGACACCGACGGTTAGACAGCTTCCCGGAGCTGACAGGACAAACACTGAGGTTGACTGGAGAGTTGGTCTGCTCCAGCTCCGTGTTTCCTTCAGCCAGAGGAGACGTGACTCGGGCAGACTGTACCATTTCATGCCGATGTGAGGGGGGGTTTCAAATAATTTTTTTTATAAATAAAGTAGTGACCTCTGATATACAGTACATTTTATGAAAACAAAAGGATTGTTTGTTTAATGTCTTAATTTTAACAAAATACCGAGGAGTAAGGTACTTGTGATTTTAAAACTTAAAAAAAAAATTTTTTTTTTTTAGATACTTTTTTGGGCCCCCTAAAAGTCATGGGCCCTTAGAATCTTCCTAACCTTCCCCCCCTTTACGGCGCACCTGGGTGTCAGAGAGTAGTTCCTGCCTCTGATGAAACAGCTAAACAAACAGTGTGATGGCGGTAAGGTCTTACTGCCATCCACCAGGTCTCTGGACTCTGGTCCATCTCTGATCCATCCAACAGCAGCTGACTGTCATCAGAATATTTCTGCAGATGACAGGACTGACTGCTCCTGAAGGTCTGAGGTGTTCAGAGTAAATAGGAGTGGTAAGAGTTCAGTTCCCTGTGGTGCTCCTGTGCTGCTGTATGTATGTGTTCTCAATGACTCATCAACTAACACCTTTAGCTCAATACCTGTAATAGAGCTTTAGCCAGGTTTCTGTTTTTCACCTACAGCTCTACACAGTAAGTTCAATAACAACTCAGTTTGTTAAGGAATACAGTCAAAACTAAGCTCAACACAGAAATATTTCTAGAAGTTCCATTACTGTGAACTCTTTAGGGTATCTTTACATTTCGATGTTGTCACTGATGTTTTTCTAATGGAGTCTGGTGTTTTCTGTTCTCTGCTCACAGGTTGAGTTTCCTCCACAAGTTTGATACTTTGGCTCATTTAGAGATCACTCATCAAAGAACCTCTTCTGTCTTCATCCTGTCCTTCTGCTGACCCTCGCTAGGCATCATGGGTACGGTGCTATCTCTCTCTCCTAGTTATCGTAAAGCTGCTCTGTTTGAGGATGGCCCAGCCACGGTGGGTCACTACACGGCCGTTCAGAACAGCAAGAATGCTAAGGATGCAGCAGCAGCAACGGCCAAGTCCCTCAAACGGCCCTCCATTATTAGTGCTTTGCCATGGAAACGCATTGTGGCTGTTTCAGCAAAGAGAAAGGGTTCCAAGAAGCTCCAGTCAGAAGGTGGGGACAGTGGGAAAGGGACTTCTCCAGAAGGCCATGAAGTTACCACAACCAGCTCAGCATCCAACAGCTTAAAGCTGAAGAAGTCCCAGTCCTGTGCTAACCTTTCGTCTTACTCGTCTGGCCAGGACCCCTCAGCTACCACCACTACCTCCTCCCACCTGCCCACCTCCAAGACCCTGGCAAATGTAGCTACTGTCATTGCCAAAAAGAACTCCCTCACAGGACCTGGAATCCAGCCTTCCACTGCAGCCGGGACACCAAAACGTGTCATCGTCCAGGTAAACCTGTGGCTAACTGGTTTCTGTCATTAGACCTGCTGTTTCTCTGCTGACCCTTCTCTCTGTCTGAACCCAGGCCTCCACCAGTGAACTGATGCGTAGCCTTGGTGAGTTCCTCTGCCGTCGCTGTTACAGACTAAAGCGCCTGTCCCCAACAGACCCAGTGCTTTGGCTGCGCAGTGTGGACCGCTCCCTGCTCCTGCAGGGCTGGCAGGATCAGGGCTTCATCACTCCAGCCAACGTGGTCTTCCTCTACATGCTGTGCCGGGATGTGGTCTCAGCAGAGGTGGCCTCGGAGCGCGAGCTGCAGGCCTCGCTGCTCACCTGCCTCTACCTATCATACTCCTACATGGGCAATGAGATCTCTTACCCGCTGAAGCCTTTCCTGGTTGAAGCAGAGAAGGAGGCCTTCTGGGATCGCTGCTTAGAGATCATCAACCGGATGAGTGGCAAGATGCTTCAAATTAACACCGATCCACACTTCTTCACCCAGGTGTTTGCTGACCTGAAGAATGAGAGCAAGAAAGAGGAAGAGAAGACTAAACTGCTCATAGGTCTTGACCGATAAGAGGGAGCTGGGAGGGGTAAGAAGGATGTCTAATGGGAAATGTAGAGTAATTATAGAGGAGATATGTTGTCTGGTGTCTCTGTTGGATCAGGATTAACTAAATTATCAGTCTGTATCACTGAAGTAGAAACTGCTAGAGCGAAACATCATGCTTAAATCATTAGATCTGGGTCATGAAGCACTATAACAGGTTCTAAATCAACAGGCTGCAGTTTCTCACCTGTTGGTAACCTTTGCCTGCTGCGATGACCCTGTTGGGGGTCATACACCTTAAACCAGGTTAGCTGAAAGGATCTGATCTGATTAGGATCTCAATTTCATGATCAACACCTTTAAAATCAGGAAGATTCTAACCAGCAGACTTCCTGCTGTGACATTAACAGGCCTTATGGAAAAACACATGAACTTAACTGGTTTTCACATGTGAGCTCATGTAGAAAAACATGTGACCACATGGGATCACATGAACATGTTAAAATAGTTCCAAAATCACATGAAAAGCTTGGGCTGAACATTCGTTTTAAATGCGAAAAGTAAACATGTTATTTTTCACTATGTGAAGTTTAAAATTTTTTGTTCCAAATTCACACTGGAAACATGTGGAAAACATGCTGTTTAAATGTGTTTCACATGTGTTACATGGTAATTTCACATGTTCTCACATGGGACTTCTGTATGTGAAGCCTTTTCCCAACATTTGACATCTTTTAGACTCTTATTTTGAAATAAGTAGATATTTAGTAAAATAGTAAAAATAGTAAATCTTAAGTAACTCTTACAATCTATTGAAGTTATCATGACTTCTAAATGTTCATTTGTCATTTTTTAGATGTTTTATTTATTTGGACAGCAGGGGTGTTAGATGTAACTATATAATAATAACTATATTATTATTATATAATAATAACACTATTATTATACAATAATAACAGTAACTATATAATAATAACAATACTCTGGTGGAGGTGTGAGGTTTCTCCATTGGTCTGCAGCTAGACTCCCTCCATATGTTAGGTGAGAGTCAGATGCTGGTGGTCCAGGACTAAAACCAGTAGAACTACAGATTGGTCCAATCCTGGTACATGACCCAGAGACACCAGACACACACACACACACACACATACACATGCATGCACGCACACACACACACACAGACACAGATTTGTAAATCCAGTATCAGTGAAAGGTTTGAACTCCACTCTTTCTAGTCCTGACAGAGCTCAGAGCTGACATGAAGATGAGAACACATTCGTCTCCTGTGTAACTGTGCTGTGGCGGATGAACCCAGCCACATGTTTATACTGTCCTGCTAAAGATTAGGTCAGACCCCATGTGATACTCTGAAGAGTCTGAGACATGCTGGTCCCTCTTGTACAGGTAAACCAGTAAAGATGTTTACATTAAATGATACACGTGAAAATGCAATACTGACCTCTTCAGGGCACATTTTACACAGGAAACAGAATTTTTCACTCCGCCTTGCACCTTTACCTAAACACATCACGTTGGTGCTGGAAAGAAAGAAAACATCTGTACCAGTGAAGGACATCTATATGAAGAAAACACAACGGAGCAGAAGAAAATGAAACCAGCTCAGATTTCTCTTCCAAAGCAGTTCACTGCTTTTGCCTCCTTGTCTTTAAGACCTCAGAAGTTAATTGAAGTCCAGATCTTCTGCTCAGAGCTCTCCACGACAACATGGACGAACCAATGAATGGTCTGAACCAGCCTCTCCCTGTCTGGTGCTGGTCAGTCCAACGTTTAGAGACTCACCAGTGAGGTGACCCAGTGGTTCACTCACTCAGTGGTTTGACATGCATGTATGCTTTTATCAATCCCCAGCATGCTGCTTTATGTTGGAGACACCAACCCTCATGTTCAAAAGAACTGTTGAAGGTTAGACTGGGTCATGTGACATCAAGGCCTCTCTCATAAGGAAATGTGTCTTTCTACAAACATCCACTGTTCATTCAGCGTGGAGTTAGAGATCAGGATGAAATGACTCCACTGGTTCAGGTCAGTGATGGTTGTGTCCTGTGCAGTGATGATCATCAAAGAGAAAATAGTGTGTTTGATCACATTTAGCTCACGAACCTTTAAACTATTATTTAGAAGCAAATCTAAATGATTCTGAATCAGATCTAAACAGATCAAGTTCAATCTATACAGAAAACTTTATGCATCAAATTTAAATATAAAACATCACATGAAGTTTAAAAACTCAAACTAAATGAAGCTGTTTAAAACTCAATGTATAATTAGCAGGCAAAAAACTATAAATACATTTATATGTTATATTAATAATATATAGTTTAAAGAACCACTACATGTATAACACGTAGATACAACTAGATGTTTAGTTTGAAATATTTAGACTTTATACCACCATTTAGATCTTATTCTGCATATTTAAATTGACATTTGTGATTCTAGATTTATTTCTAAACATTTAGACTTCATTGTATTTAATATGAGTTGATTCTAAATATCTACACTGTAAAAATGTAATCTGGGTTCAACTTTTTAAAATGGCTTCAATTGGTAACAAGCAATTGAATGAAGTTTATGCAAGTTAAATGTTTAAGTTTGTTTTAAATTAAGTTAATAAATTTAGGATAAACCTAGTTCAATTGCTTGTTACCAAGTGAAGCAATTTTCTAAGTTGGATCAACTATTTCTTTTTACAGTGTAGACCTGATTTTATATAGAGATTTGAGTTTAAATGGTTATTATTAAACGTTACTTTTTGGATTTATGTTGAAACATTTGGACTTGTCCCACAGAAAAAAAAAACACATGGATTTCACATGTGAAAATCAAATGTGAGAACATTACCATGTGACCTACATGTAAAAAACATGTTTTCCACATGTATCCTGTGTGAATTTGGAACCAAAAAAAGTTAACTTTACATGTGAAAAGAACATGTTTTCACATGTAACAAAATGTTAAATTAACATGTAAAGCATGTTGGATTAACATGTAAAACACATGTTTGGAACAATCATGTAATCCCATGTGGTCACATGTTTTTCACATGTAAAAAAACATGTTAAGTTCATGTGTTTTTTCCATAAGGGAACATACTTTAAAAACTCATCATTTCATTGTTGAGAGCAGCTAAATGTGATCAAACGTAGAGTAAATCTACAATCTGTGCCACAGACTTTCAGCCCTTTACTGAATGTTTTAAAATGCTATGAATACTGAGGAGGGGGGAATGTTTGATATATTTATTCCAGAGAGACGCTTTACCTCCATGATTTCATGTCACCAAGTCTAACTGTAGCAAATCTACTGTCTTCACTTCCCAAAGGTCTCTGCCTTTTCAGATGGGGCAGGAATCCTGTGCCATATCATTCTAAAGACTCCGAACCACGAGCCAGAGTCTCTGACTCCTGAACCACAGAGACTTTAAAGGAATCCTAAATAAGCTTTTTCATAATGTTGTGACATTGTGTGTCTGAAACAGAGACGTTCTTCCCATGGCGAGGACACGAACTGCCTCTTCATTTAAATACACTGAAAAGTTCAGCCACTTTGGATTCATCCAACTAGAGCATCAAACACACTGAGATGTATTTTAGAATTTTTGACAAATAATAGGCTATTTGGTCTTTTGAAAATTTACACCCCCCCAAAAAACAAACCTTTGGCATCACAGGTGCCTGCAGAGTTTCAAAACTCATAGATGACAGAATGACATGCTATTTCCATGATGCAGCTAATATTCCTGTTCTGGTTGCTTTTTGTGCTCACATGAAATCCAGCTGGGCTGCAGCAGAAGATCAGGTCTCCTCCATCAAACCTCTGACATCACACCTGGAGGAGAAACATCACAAACAAACTGGGCTCTACGTCATTCCTCCAGGTCGTTTCTGATGGGCTGATCCATCCATCCATCCATCCATCCATTTTCTGTAGCCGCTTATTCCTCCACAGAGGGTCGCGGGGCAGCTGGTGCCTATCCCCAGCGGTCAAGGGGCGAGAGGCGGGGGACACCCTGGACGGGTCGCCAGTCCATCGCAGGGCCACACAGAGACGAACGAGACAAACAACCACGCACCCACTCACACCTAAGGACAATTTACCAGCCCAATTAGCCTGACAGTCATGTCTTTGGACTGTGGGAGGAAACCGGAGTACCCGGAGGAAACCCACGCACGCACGGGGAGAACATGCAAACTCCACGCAGAGAGGCCGCAGAGCCGGGATGCGAACCCACGACCTCCTTGCTGCGAGGCAACAGTGCTAACCAACTGCGCCACCATGCAGCCTGGGCTGATCCAACCAGTAGCAATTCTCTCAATGATCTACCCAATGTGACTGCATAAGAATTATTTAGCATGTTAATGAATCGACTGCCAGCAGCAGGTTGGATCTCCTCTGCTGTGGGACAACGGAGACGCTGTCAAATCCACTCAGATGAGCTGAAGTGGAACAAAGTCCGTGTTTTGGTTGGTTTTCATCTGTCCTTCAGCAGGACAAAGTGTAGCGCGAGCTAACGAAGCTCAGAGCCGTGTTCAGCTGATTCAGCTGCTGCGGTTTTATTGTCATTATGTGTAATTTTGACATGGAAACTTCATCTATTTATTGAACACATTTTCCTCTTGTCAGCTTGTCAGGCTGTGGAGCTGAATCAGGTTATGGCTGCAGACCTCTGAGCTAACTGCTCAGCAGTTTAATTGCTTCATGAGGCTGAAACTCTGATAAACACCAACAAACACAGCAAAGAAGGTGCTGAAAACAGTGATTTGGTGGCTTGGTGTTGAAGATGGGACCGGACACTGATGTGGAGTCAGCTAGTTTATTCCATCTAGACACCAAATGTTTAAAATGTGATGGATTTATGTGTTAAAAACCCAAAGCTGGATGGAATTATTGTGCCAAATTACAGCTGCTAACCTGTGATCAAACAATCAGTCTGGAAAATATTTTTAAAATAGTTTCTTCATGTTTAAATCAGATTAAGGGTCAGTGTCAGAGAATACACCCTCTCTCTCCCTCTCTCTCTCACACACACATATCAGATAATAGCTTATCTATGAGTTCTTTTTTTGCACCCAACTGCTAACAGAAAGACAAAAACAAACGTTTTCTTAAAGCTGCTTAGAAACGTTGGCTGTGCCCCTTCATGCTGTCATCGATGATCAACTCGTTAAAATGTGCCATATTTGATCTCACATGTACAAGACGACTATTGTGTAATCTTCTAATAATGATGAAGTTGATACAATTTTACTTCCTTTACATTTGCAATTTGTGTGTAAAACAAGAATCTTTGTTGAACAAAAATCAAGCTACTAGAGTTACTAGAGTGCTAAAGCTGCAGTCTGTTCCTTTGTGGATGTATGAATATGTACGAAACGAGAATACTTTGATCAACTGTTACAGATACTTTATATAAAAATCTTTACAAGCTTCCTGCTCTTTGTTTTCATTTTCCTTCATGGATTTTTATTAGATTTCTGTTAGATGGGTAACCTTTCAGACATTACTTCATGTGACCACAAGAGGACACCGAAGAATCTTTGAAAGAGGAGTTTTCAGGGGATTTGATTTAGTTAAAGCAATTGAAAGAGAGGGGTTGCATGAGTTTATTGATGTCACCTCTGATTCAAAAATTAGGCTGGAGTTCCAAATCAAGTGGGCCCAGAAGAAAAAGTTTGGGAACCACTGGTATAGCAACAAACACACCTGCAGATCCTTCACAAGGAAGCAGCAGGTATCTATAGATGAAAGAAGGAAGAGTGAACCAGAGAACTGACATGAATATCCAGAGTAAGAGCTGGGTCAAAGGTCACACCAATCGTTCAGGTCCTCAGCCTGACCCCCCTCCACCCAGACGTTCTCTCCCCTTCACTCCTCCACCTGCCTTCTGCCTCAAATTTTTATTTGGATGTGAGGTGTCAGTGGGTGGGGTGGGGGGTGGATGACAGAGAAGTGACTTTATGGGCTCATGTTCTTCAGGATACCTACATGAAAAGGTTGGCTGCAGTGCCTCTAAATGAGGGTACTGTGCCTTTTGGGTATCATTGTAGTTGGGGCGTGAAGAGAGAGAAGGATTGTTCAGGTTGGCCCCTCTTCCTCCCCATTTTATCTTTGTGAATCCCAATACAGTGACTTGCTTAAAGGGACATGAGTTAGGAATAAGAAACAAAACTCACGAGCTCCGCGCCTGGCGATACGAATAACTGCAGCCTTGAACGGGAGCGCGCACAAACTTCTCACTATCTTATAAGGGTTCAACCAAAGGCAGCCGGAGACATGATTCCATAAATAAAAATTCATTTTATTTAATACTAAAGGAAATATGGTAAAGCAATGCCCCACGCCACACACAGGATCTGAAAACGGGGGCTATCCAACAGAGCTAATTTCACTAGCTGCTATGGTCCAGTCCTTCCCCCGCTGCCCGTATAACTGAAAGCTTTAATCAGTTGGTGTTCTCTGACTCCCGGAGGTGAGTTTGAGAAATCTAGGGTGATAGAGGCATGTCCCGTTGCATACATCACCCTAGATTTCTCAAGTTCGCATCATGGAGTGGAGCTCCGGAGCACCCAGAGGAGCATGCACTGCAGAGCCGCCTTAGATGCACTGTAAACGGACTGAGATCCAGGAAACAGTTGGGGATTTGAGGCCTATATTCCAGAGATCCATAAACATCCACAGATTGCTGTGCGGTCACCTATAACAGCACCTTTATGTGGCAGGATGATCAGTCAGTGGCTCCTGACTAAATGAAACGCAGCTGCAGTCTCACTGATTGCAATCAGTGACCATGTGCTTTATAAAAGCCCAGTCAGTTCAGAGAAAGCAGATTGCTGACTGGGTTTGTCCTGTTTTAGCAGATGTTGTCCCACAGTCCTGACAGGTGCAGGTCCCCTCCCCCCCCGGCATCCATCGTGGGGAGTGGGGTGGCGTACTCGCCCCAGTAACAGTGAGCACACTCCGGCAGCTCCTTCTGACTGTGCTGCCATCATTCTGACTTGATCTAAACTGGTGACAGTGGGAACACCAACTCTACTCTTTCTGCTGGCCCACTGAAACAAACTCACCATGCGGGACTCCGTTCTGCCCATGCTCGCTCCTCTGGCTGGGGGTGAGGAAACTGGCAGAGCCAGCCAAGGCACGGATGCAGAGGTTCGACCCGACCTTTGGACTGAGAGCCGGCCAACGGAACTGAAGACTGTCCGTTATGAAGGGGATTGATACCCAGGACTCCCAGATCAGTCATGCTGAACGTCCTAACTGTTTTATTAAACATGTTTTTAACAGTTTTATCTTTGTCGTTGCAGTGGGGCTCCAGTGGGCGTGGCGCTGGGCCTTCTGTTGCAGTGGCACCGGGCTTGTGGTTTGTCGTGTCCTGTTTGGTTTAGTTATTTCACTGTGTGTGTGTATGTGTGTCCTGCACGGGTGAACTGGTGGAGGTGCCGCTGCTCCAGCTGGCCCTGGCCCACTGGTAAGTCCCCACTGCAGAGGTTTCAGCTTAGTTTAATTCATTTTAATTAGTTTTACTTTAGTCTTTTAATTGTTTTAATAAAAGTTTTAATTATGTTAATAAATATGATTTTATGGATGGATGGATGGATGGCTCTCTGCTTCTTGGGCAAAAATGGACCTGCGTGTCTTTAACTGGTTTTTAAAGTACTTCCTGGAGTGAAATTCCCCAGGTGGCGTTGTTTTAAAGTATTTATAATTTTAAGAACATGACCACTAGAACTCCTCATGCCACATTTAGCTCTGTGAAACCCTATAATCCATCAGAGAGGTTTTCAGCTCCATAAACGCTGCCAAAATAACACCAGTATTATGAGAAAAACCACAGAATCAGACGAAGGAAGTCCACCATTGACCAGAAACACTACACAACGGTGCAATACTGCCACCTACTGGATATACATGTATTATTACTTTTTAACAACATGCAGCAGCATCAGTTGACGTCACATCCGTAGGACAGTGCGGGAAATTCGGTCCCGAATTGAAATGCACTTTACAGCTCACAGCCTGTTCAAGACAATGGAATGATACATGAGTGGCCTCATTCTTTTTGGTTTAAAATGCTTCATCACTCATAACCTAAATAAACTGAACATGCATAATTATTTTTATTAAAATCTTAACTCATGTCCCTTTTTAAAATTGCTTGTTCTTTGGTTATTATTGGAAAAGTTCTGAAATTGGAGTGTGGAGGCTGATGAGAGACCCATGCTTCATTTGTGGGTGGGACAGGTAGAGGGCCCAGACACAGCGCCACTCAGAGGCCAACTGATGATCAGTCAGCATGACAACAGACAGCAACAGATAATGAAGAAACACACACACACTTGTTTTTTGACTCATGTGGGGACGCCTGTTTTGTGGGTGTTACATGAGGACAACATTTTAGAAGGTAGATAAGAGGCTTTTTTTAGCTCACAGATTTTTTTTTTTAGAACCACAGGGTCCCAAATATCAAGTTTAACATGAAAATTTCCCAGATTTAAAATCTTAACACAATTTTTTTTGGTCTGCCTACCTGCTAATTTTTAAAAACACAAACCACCACCAGGGGGTGTTGTGAAAAATTTCCAGGAAACATGTTTTTACACCACTTCTTATCATCTTTCAAGAATACTCTCTGAGGAAGGTTGAATGCACATACAACAAATAAGTTATAGCAAATTTAATTGATGCTTAAAGCCACACTCTGGATTATTTCATCAAGAGAGCAGTTTTTGAATCTAGCGTCCAAAGGCTCCTCCTCAAAACATCTCGACACGCGCGTCCGGTCGCGTGTGCGCGCGTGCACACGGCGCATATACTTCGGGCATAAGCTGTACAGCTCAATGTGTAGGGTTTAATCACTCACAGTTCACAATCTTATTCCAACAACACTACGAGGGTCTGAAGAGCCCTCTCTGTCCCTGCTGCTTCTGATATTAGCTCTGTTAGCAGAGAGCTGCTGCTGGACTCTGAAGCTGAACTTGACTCGGCCCTGGATGAACTTTCTGACCAAAATAAACGCGTAATCCTGTCAAGCCTTGCCATTCTGTGAGGTGAAAGGTTTAAAAATAAAAATAAATCCGTCTTTAGCTGGAGAATGGGTAGGTTTTTAGTAGAAATGAGCTGTGAGTCCTCAGTGAACGAGACGGTAAACAGAGAAACACATGGAGCGTCCTGTACGACAGCGCCCCCTACTGGTACAGGTTTGGTCGATGCGCGTGCATGTTGAGAGAATGCAGAAATTTGAATTTCATTGGCTGAAAAATGTCGGCGGCAAGAAATAATGGAAAGGGGTCTCTAGGAGGAAGGAGGGTCTTCATCAGAATGACAGATGTTGTGGAACTCAACCCATAGATCATAGTTTAGACCTGAAATATAATTTAAAACATTTAGAAAACTTTGATACAGAGAAAAATGCTCCAGAGAGCCGCTTTAACATGTGTATACCAAAGATAAAACGTTCTACATTTTTCTTTCAGTTTGAAAGGTGTTTAAAATAATTTCTTTATAATGGAATAATGTTTTATGGTTGTTTGCTACATTTATCTCTGACCACTTCAGTTTGGTGTTTATTGAGATTTATGAATTGTATTATTATTTTTTTCACAATAAAATTCGAATTTAAAACAAATTTTCTAATAAATAAATTTATAAATTAAACTTTGTGCAAAATAATTTAAAAGTCTTTAATCTAACATTGGATATTGCATTAATTTGAATTTGTATATCAATGTTTATTTTTGATGAATAATTTGAGAACACGTTTAACAAAAGCAATTTATTAAAGCAGCACTCTGGAGGATTTCATCAAGAGAGCAGTTTTTGAGTCTAGTGTCCAAAGGCTCCTCCTCAAAACATCTCGACACGAGCGTCCGGTCGCGTGTGCGCGCGTGCACACGGCGCATATACTTCGGACATGAACTGTACAGCTCAATGTGTAGGGTTTAATCACTCACAGTTCACAATCTTATTCCAACAATACTACGAGGGTCTGATGAGCCCTCTCTGTCCCTGCTGCTTCTGATATTAGCTCTGTTAGCAGAGAGCTGCTGCTGGACTCTGAAGCTGAACTTGACTCGGCCCTGGATGAACTTTCTGACCAAAATAAACGCGTAATCCTGTCAAGCCTTGCCATTCTGTGAGGTGAAAGGTTTAAAAATGAAAATAAATCCATCTTTAGCTGGGGAATGCAGGGGCGGTTCTAGGGGGGGGCAGGGCCCCCCTGACAACAAGCTTGGCCCCCCTGTGGCCCCTGCTAAGTGCTGAGTTCTTTAGATTGTGCCCCTGTAAAAAAAGCAGCTGGACCCAGCCTGGCCCCCCCCTGTAATGTTGGTCTAGAACCGCCACTGGGGTAATGGGTAGGTTTTTAGTAGAAATGAGCTGTGAGTCCTCAGTGAATGGCTGAGACGGCAGTGAAACACATGGAGCGTCCTGTACGACAGCGCCCCCTACTGGTACAGGTTTGGTCGATGCGCGTGCATGTTGAGAGAATGCAGAAATTTGAATTTCATTGGCTGAAAAATGTCGGCGGCAAGAAAAAATGGAAAGGGGGCTCTAGGAGGAAGGAGGGTCTTCATCAGAATGACAGATGTTGTGGAACTCAACCCATAGATCATAGTTTAGACCTGAAATATCATTTAAAACATTTAGAAAACTTTGATACAGAGAAAAATGCTCCAGAGAGCCGCTTTAACTTAAAACATGAATTTCACTTGACAAACAAGTACAGTAATTAGGTAATTTCATTCAAATGTAGATGATGTTTGTTATCAGATGTAGAGATTTTAGGTAATTTTAAAAATCAGCTTCTGGCTACAGTCTTTTAGTGTCACAGGTGTTGGCGTGATATGTCATCATCAGCTGTTCTTCCAGACATGTTAGGGCAACACCTGTGACACTGTGAAACACTGCGGCTAGCAGTTGAAACATGTCAAACCAAAAAATAAATCAATGTTAATAAGAATTTTATTATCTGAAAATAAAATAACCTAAATAATTATTGAAAAAAAAGAACCTTGTAAAATGATAACATTATATGTTTTAACAATAAATTTAAAAGTGCATCAAATGAAATGTGCAAATATGCATAGAAATACCAAAGAAAAAATGAAAACATAAGACGCTGATTCCAAACACTAGATAGTTTGTGATATCCAAGGTGGCCGGTAGTTGGAGCAGTAATAAAATGTCCGAGCTCCACTGGTCTCCTTTGAGTTTGTAGGGATCGACGTTATCGATTGTACAAATTTCCTCAAAATACAGATCCCTTGCTTCCTTCACAAGTTTGTCCCTGTAAGGGATGCGTTTGTTGTTTTTTACCCATAATTCATTCTTTTTACTCATCATCACTCATGCACCGGGTCTGTGGATTCCCATAACAACGTGACTCATAATGGCGCAGGGGGGCGTCGCAAACCAGTAGGTCACAAGTCTGACAAAGACCGATTGGTGGCAGAATCTGAATGATGACTGACTAACCAGTTGAGCAGCCCTATGAGCTGAACCACCAGAATTGCGTGATCCTGGTTTCACTGGCGCTCCTGCAGCTTCTGACAACTGCAGGTTCCTTTCAACCTGCTGGTTCAGTGAGAAGTTTGTGCGTGCGTTCAAGGTTCCAGTCATTCGCAGTGCCGGGCACGAAGCTCGTGAGGTTCTTTTCTTAAAGTTGACTCTGGTTCCTTAGTTTAAAGGATTTTTACATTCTACCCCCTACTAAACAAATATAGCCTCTCATCTTTTGCAGTACTTGGATTTTCACCAACTTCAGTGTGGGATTTCTTCGTCACTCTTGATGGATCTAAATATTAATTTTAATTAACTAGTATAATGTAAATAAGTGTCTACCAATACCAAATAAAACGTTCTTTAAATATTTGACTAACATGAGGTGACCATATTTTCATTTTCGAAAGAGGACACAAAGCTCGTGAAACACGACTGTAAATATACTGTTTAATTAAAGAAGACTTAAACCTACTTAAAGTATGCAGTTTCTGTGTGAGTAACAATCTTCAGGTAGGCTTTTACAAGTCAACAAGTACAAAAGTTACGCCATATAACCCAGCCAGAGTGGGATTCAAACCTATGATCCTCCAGTTGTAAGACTAACGTCTTTTTTCTTTTCGTGTCCTGTCCGGCAGTATAGCAATCAGAATTGATGTCTGAATGCCCAAAACGATCCTTACAGATTCACTATCACAGGTTTGGCATTACAGCTGTTGTTGTAATGCGCCACCTGATATAGAGTGGAGGAAATAATTATTTGACCCCTTGCTGATTTTGTAAGTTTGTCCAATGACAAAGAAATGAAAAGTCTCAGAACAGTATCATTTTAATGGTAGGTTTATTTTAACAGTGGCAGATAGCACATCAAAAGGAAAATCGAAAAAATTACTTTAAATAAAAGATAGAAACTCATTTGCATTTCATTGAGTGAAATAAGTATTTGAACCCCTACCAACCATGAACAGTTGTGGCTCCCACAGAGTGGTTAGACACTTCTACTCAATTAGTCACCCTCATTAAAGACACCTGTCTTAACTAGTCACCTGTGTAAAGGACACCTGTCCACAGAATCAATCAAGCAGACTCCAAACTCTCCAACATGGGAAAGACCAAAGAGCTGTCCAAGGATGTCAGAGACAAAACTGTAGACCTGCACAAGGCTGGAATGGGCTACAAAACCATTAGCAAGAAGCTGGGAGAGAAGGTGACAACTGTTGCTGCAATTGTTCGAAAATGGAAGGAGCACAAAATGACCATCAATCGACCTCGGTCTGGGGCTCCACGCAAGATCTCACCTCGTGGCGTGTCAATGATTCTGAGAAAGGTGATAAATCATCCTAGAACTACACGGGAGGAGTTAGTTAATGACCTCAAATTAGCTGGGACCACAGTCACCAAGAAAACCATTGCAAACACATTACACCGCAATGGATTAAAATCCTGCAGAGCTCGCAAGGTCCACCTGCTTAAGAAGGCACATGTGCAGGCCCGTCTGAAGTTTGCCAATAAACACCTGAATGATTCAGAGAGTGACTGGGAGAAGGTGCTGTGGTCTGATGAGACCAAAATTGAGCTCTTTGGCATTAACTCAACTCGCTGTGTTCGGAGGAAGAAAAATGCTGCCTATGACCCCCAAAACACCGTCCCCACCGTCAAGCATGGAGGTGGAAACATTTTGCTTTGGGGGTGTTTTTCTGCTAAGGGCACAGGACAACTTCACCGCATTAACGGGAAAATGGACGGAGCCATGTATCGTCAAATCCTGAGTGACAACCTCCTTCCCTCTGCCTGGAAACTGAAAATGGGTCGTGGATGGGTGTTCCAGCACGACAATGACCCAAAACATACAGCAAAGGCAACAAAGGCGTGGCTCAAGAAGAAGCACATTAAAGCGGCTCTCTGGAGCATTTTTCTCTGTATCAAAGTTTTCTAAATGTTTTAAATGATATTTCAGGTCTAAACTATGATCTATGGGTTGAGTTCCACAACATCTGTCATTCTGATGAAGAACCTCCTTCCTCCTAGAGCTCCCTTTCATTATTTCTTGCCGCCGACATTTTTCAGCCAATGAAAATCAAATTTCTGCATTGTCTGAACATGCATCGACCAAACCTGTACCAGTAGGGGGCGCTGTCGTACAGGACGCTCCGTGTGTTTCTCTGCCGTCTCAGCCGTTCACTGAGGACTCACAGCTCATTTCTACTAAAAACCTACCCATTCCCCAGCTAAAGACGGATTTATTTTTATTTTTAAACCTTTCACCTCACAGAATGGCAAGGCTTGACAGGATTATGCGTTTATTTTGGTCAGAAAGTTCATCCAGGGCCGAGTCAAGTTCAGCTTCAGAGTCCAGCAGCAGCTCTCTGCTAACAGAGCTAATATCAGAAGCAGCAGGGACAGAGAGGGCTCATCAGACCCTCGTAGTGTTGTTGGAATAAGATTGTGAACTGTGAGTGATTAAACCCTACACATTGAGCTGTACAGTTCATGTCCGAAGTATATGCGCCGCGTGCACGCGCGCACACGCGACCGGACGCGCGTGTCGAGATGTTTTGAGGAGGAGCCTTTGGACGCTAGATTCAAAAACTGCTCTCCTGATGAAATCCTCCGGAGTGCTGCTTTAAGGTCATGGAGTGGCCTAGTCAGTCTCCGGACCTTAATCCTATAGAAAACCTATGGAGGGAGCTGAAGGTCAGAGTTGCACAAAGACAGCCTCGAAACCTTAAGGATTTGGAGATGATCTGCAAAGAGGAGTGGACCAAAATTCCTCCTAACATGTGTGCAAACTTGGTCATCAATTACAAGAAACGTTTGACCTCTGTGCTTGCAAATAAGGGTTTTTCCACTAAGTATTAAGTATTTTTTGTTAGAGGATTCAAATACTTATTTCACTCAATGAAATGCAAATGAGTTTCTATCTTTTATTTAAAGTAATTTTTTCGATTTTCCTTTTGATGTGCTATCTGCCACTGTTAAAATAAACCTACCATTAAAATGATACTGTTCTGAGACTTTTCATTTCTTTGTCATTGGACAAACTTACAAAATCAGCAAGGGGTCAAATAATTATTTACTCCACTGTATATTCTTAGACAAAATCTTTAAAAAAATATTTTGGTTTTCATTTAAATCCCAATGGACACGGAGATGAAAATGAAGGGGGAGGGGGGTAACAGAGAAAGAAAAGAGTACAAAGGATCTATTTCTAGACCTGTAGAAAGAGAGAGAGAACAAACAAACAAACAAACAAAACAGGGCAAAAATACCACAGAAATAAACAACATATGAATATAAGATTGCAATGTCTTGGAATGTACACAGTAATGACTAACTCCAGGTGTGTTCAGTGCAATCCACAGCACAAGTTAATGTGTCTGAAAACTAGGGATGTCCCGATCCGATCACGTGATCGGAAATCGTCCCCGATCACGTGATTTTGGACTCGATCGGACTCGGACGTCACCTCCCGATCTGGACTCGATTTTCCTCTACATGCGCACAAACATGGCAAAACAAAAGCCGCCACACCTTCAGAAGGAAGTTTGGGTTTTGAAATATATGTTAAACAATCTAAAGCACATGGGATTTATAAATATTCTATATTTGTGCACTTATATTATCCATATCAAAATTTGAATCAGTTTCCGGTCCAGGAGGAGGGAGGGGGGCCGGGACCGGGAGACACGCAAGCTCATGGAGCAGCGACCGGATTCGCTGCTCACTCCACACCCGCCGAGACTCGTCCTCCCCCTGAACGGAAAGCACCGACGGGAGTGCTCGGTCCTGGAGGAGGTGGCGAGGCCGGTGTGGAGCGAGTCACAGCCCCACTCACCCTACGCCGCATCTCCGTCCAGGCTCAGGAGGAGATTCTGCTGAGTGCTGCACAACACCCGCCCTCCGTCAGGAAATAAATTTAAAAGTGCTTTCTGAGGAGGAGTTTCATGATTAAGTGTTGCTCCAAAACGCACACAACACTGACGGATTTCTCCAAAAAGTCTAATTAAGAAGTTGTTCAGAGCTGCTGCAGTCAGAGGATAAAGCAGCAGGAGTGAAGGAGGAGCTGATGACTTAAGAAATGATCGGGTGATTGGCAGTTAACAAGTTTGTTCTTTCTGGGCAAAAAATGGACCAGTGTTAAAATAATGTTGACATTTCTGCACCTGAACAGCTGTAGGGAAAAAAAGATTTTCTTCAAAAAGTTACTTCAACCACAAACTAATTCATGGGGATTTTATCAGAATCAGAAAAACTTTTATTGCCATTGTCATTGAATGTAATTCGCAGACTAGAAACTTTTTTTGGCGATAAGGTGCAGCATACACACACAGAATAAAAAACACAGTAGCAGCAGAAAACAGTGCAAACATGCTGTTAAAGTGACAGTTAATGAGTATGTTGCTAATTGTTCATGAGCCAAACGGCAGAGGGAAAGAAACTGTTTTTGTGACGAGAGGTTCTTGTCCTGATGGACCGTAGCCTCCTGCCAGACGGAAGTGGCTCAAACAGACCATGTCCAGGGTGAGAGGTGTCAGCTGCTATCCGACCTGCTCAGAGAATGCTTATGCACAGAGAATATATGCTTAAGTATTTAAACATATATGGATATGATAGATTTCTATACAGATGGATGGATTTATGTCTGCAGCATGACATCATTTTGTGGCTTTTTTGTTTTTATTAGTTAAACATCGGAAAATTTGGAACGCAGAAGCAGCTTGAAGCAGAAAGTGTGAGTGTGTCTGTGGTCTGGAGGCATTATAAAGTTGATCACAACAACATATTAAAAAGATCGGATCGGGACTCGGGATCGGCAGATCTTCAAAATCTAATGACTCAGACTCGGACTCGAGGGCAAAAAAGCCTGATCTGGACATCCCTACTGAAAACACCTGAGTACCTGCTTGTGTGAGCACCTGTATGTGCACTTGTGTACTACTACTTCTACTTCCGGCTCTGAACAGGACAGTCGATCTTCTGCTCCACTCCGTTGTGTGTCTGCTTTTTGTCTTGTAAAACTATCTGAGCAACTCCCTCATTCTTCCTCCACTTGGATTAAAGCCATACTCAGTAGCAAGGGCGTAAATTTGGCATGGACGGAGGGGACGTGTCCCCACCAATATTCAGAAATCACTGAAATGTCCCCACCAATAATTTGATCCAAGGATGCAGAAATAGCGTTGCGTCCCTACCATACGCAGCAGCGGAGCGAGGTGCTGCGCAAGAAGCCTGTGTCAGCCATGCTCTCCTGCCTCCGCGGGCTTGGCGGTGTGTCTCTGATTGACCGACGTGAGCCCCTCGCGGCCCGCGCCGAGCCGCTGTCGCTGACAGGACCTGCTGTGGAGCGGACTGGACTAGCCATCGGGCATTTTACCAGTCGTGATGTTAACTTTGGACCGGACCAGTCCAGGACCAGCGCTACAGGACGGCATGCTTAAATCTGCACTTCCTGTTTCATCCTTCAGAACTAAGGAGGAAGCAGAAGCCCTCTTTTCTGTCTTGCGCTTTGCCAGACTCACAGCTCGCACCATTGTCATAACAACCAGCTGACAGACAGCTGTAGAGGTTGTATTTACACATCAGGTCAAAAGCATCAGAGAACATCTCAAACCTGACTTTAAAACAAAATAACAGAACATTAACTGGATATTCAGTCCAGTCGAATCTAGTTTATCTGGACCTGTTAGGTCCAGGTCTCTGTTCAGCTTTTAGTGATCGTTTTGTCTCTCAGCATCATTAGATGCAGAAACAAACAAGGCAGAAATCCTTTATGTGAAATTACTAAAAAGGTAAAAGACATTTTCATTGAAAAATTATAGTTTTTGGATTTAACCATAAATCATTTAAACTTAAACTGTTTATTAGTTAAAGTTTGGAGAATAAATCAACTAAAGCAAGTGGTGTGTTTGAGGACATGTAAGTAAGTAAGTAAAGTTTATTTCTATAACAGCTTTCACAGACAAAAATCACAAAGTGCTTCACAAAAAACAGAATTAAACCTGATTAAAAGACAAAGAACCAAAAGCATCAAGACAAAATAAAAGACTTAAAAGAAATGAAATAATAAAGGACAGGTTAAAGCAGCACTCCGGAGGATTTCATCAGGAGAGCAGTTTTTGAATCTAGCGTCCAAAGGCTCCTCCTCAAAACATCTCGACACGCGCGTCCGGTCGCGTGTGCGCGCGTGCACGCGGCGCATATACTTCGGACATGAACTGTACCGCTCAATGTGTAGGGTTTAATCACTCACAGTTCACAATCTTATTCCAACAATACTATGAGGGTCTGATGAGCCCTCTCTGTCCCTGCTGCTTTTGATATTAGCTCTGTTAGCAGAGAGCTGCTGCTGGACTCTGAAGCTGAACTTGACTCAGCCCTGGATGAACTTTCTGACCAAAATAAACGCATAATCCTGTCAAGTCTTGCCATTCTGTGAGGTGAAAGGTTTAAAAATAAAAATAAACCCGTCTTTATCTGGGGAATGGGTAGGTTTTTAGTAGAAATGAGCTGTGAGTCCTCAGTGAACGGCTGAGACGGCAGAGAAACACACGGAGCGTCCTGTACGACAGCGCCCCCTACTGGTACAGGTTTGGTCGATGCGCGTGCATGTTCAGACAATGCAGAAATTTGAATTTCATTGGCTGAAAAATGTCGGCGGCAAGAAAAAATGGAAAGGGGTCTCTAGGAGGAAGGAGGGTCTTCATCAGAATGACAGATGTTGTGGATCTCCACCCATAGATCATAGTTTAGACCTGAAATATCATTTAAAACATTTAGAAAACTTTGATACAAAGAAAAATGCTCCAGAGAGCCGCTTTAAGATTTCTTAGACAAAATAAAAGACTATAAAACAAATACAATTAATGAAACAAATAAAAGATATCATTAAAAATCAAAATGGTTAAACACCAATAAGAGAACATAAAAGATTTAGTTAAAAGCAGTTTTAAATAATTGGGTCTTCAGCTGCTTTTTAAAGGTGTCCAGACTGTCTATACAGCGTAAAACTAAAGGAAGTTTATTCATAAATCCTGGTGCATGATGATCAGTAAAAAGTCCTCCAGTTGCAGGACAAGACATCACCTGTCCTGTTTGTAGTGGATGGAGGTCATCAGCTGCTAGCCGGGTTGGGATGGGGGCTGTGGGTCTGTAGTTCTGTTCAACAGACTTTGTTTTAAAGTCAGTTATAAGGTGTTCCGGTGTGGATTTTATTAAACTAAAAATGACCCAATATGCATGGATAATTATAAATATTACATTAAAACACTGTATTTCAAGGAAATACAAGAACCAGATTATATTTAAATTTTAAATAAGACTTAATACTGCTCTCACAGCTGTAAAAAGCTAAAAGAAATTATAATGTAGAAATATACAGGTTTTTTTTAGATTTACACCCCCCCCCCCATCCTGGTCCCCACCAATGTCAAGAGCAAATCTACTCCCTTGCTCAGTAGCCAGGTAAACAAACGAGGTCTCGCTAGCTATTTTACAGAAACACGTCTTGGTGAACTCACCCCTCCTGTCGGGTAAAATCCTTACGCCAGCCTCCCACTGACATATGACCACGGTTTGCAAAGGTGACAAAAGCAGAGTATAACTCCAGCTGCAGAAATGTTCCCCCAGCTTTTCCTCTTTTCACTTCCAAACGTTTTTAGTTTTCTGCTAGCTGAAAAGGTGCTTTTGGGAGGGGGGAGGGGTGGAAGCATTAACCGCTACTTTCACTTTCACTTCCGGAATGTTCCGCCCCAAAATGTGCCCGGGTGGATTAATGCCAATCCAAGCAGTGAGGAAATGCGACAGACAGACAGCTGGATTGTCCAATCCTATCGTTCGGTCCGAACGATAGGATTGGCTGAAGTTTTTAGACAACTGCGGGACAACTACTTTATTGATTTCTTTCGGGGTTTCTTTAATCTCCACAATATATTTATGGCTATACTATATTAGAACGTTGTTAAGAGGCTTTAAAAAAAACGTTAAAAGCTACATTGTTTACCTGGCTACTGAGTATGGCTTTAAACACTACTTTCAACATGGACCTTGTTTCCTGGGCTCTCGGTGCAATTGACTCTATCTTTTCCACAATGAAAATGGAGAGGGGGACTCCAGTGTGTCCAACAGGGATGTATGCAGTGGGGTGCCTGAGGAATCCATGGAAGAAGTGGGACATCCTGTGCCTGCTTCTGCTTTCACTGGAGGATGCGGAAGATCTGTATGTAGTTGGATTTATGATGGTCGGGTTTATGCTGATCAGATGTGGCAATTATCTCAGCCATCGCTCTCAAATCAAGAAAATAGAAGAGTTAGTGGAAGCCATCAGCAAGCTATCTGCCCTCTTGGAAAATCAAGCTCGGATCATGAACTTGATCCCCCCTGGGCTAAATGAACTCACTCGAGGACAGGTCTTGTGTGCTGAACTCATTAAAGGGGTGAAAAACACAGTGGAACGAATGATTCCGGTCTAAGGGAATTAAAAGCCATGATTCAACACTTTGGATTAATGGAGCCAGAGAAACGGACAGTAAGGCAGAGAATAAATCGGAATCTCTGCCTGAAGACAAACAATTCCACCTAATCAAGATGACCCTGGATTTGCCCCAGCCATCTGGCAGTAAGAATGCGGAAGCATGCTTGCTCCCCCTCTGTACTATGTCCTGGAACTACCCTGCCCTCTGTCTCCCTCCCGGCTGAGTGCGATGAAATCACGCTAAGACAGAGACTCTCGCGAGATAGCAGGGGACCCCCCCCCACACCTTAAATCTCCCGGAGTGTTCTGTTTCTTTTTCTTCCCAAGTGTGCCTGTAAAGCATGAGGTTTTTCCACCGTTTATCACCTGGCCCCCCACTGGAATCTAGCTGACAAGCTGTTGTTTTTCTTCCTCTCTCTTCTCCTCTACTGAACCATATTTCACAGTTTGCACATTCCATCTGCAAGGAAGGCGCCATCTAGTGGCCGCCCTGGTCTGTAACCAAGTCAAATTCCCTAATTGTGAAACGTCACTTTCTTGGTCAATAAAGCTGATTCTGATATAAAGTTTCTCCCAGTAGCGGTTTTAGGCACAGGCAGGCAGTTGTCCGGGGCTGTATTTTTTTTCATGACATAATTGGGCGGACAAGCGCTGAGTAAAAAAAAAAAATGTAAAAGAGAGAAAAAAGCACCACAACACTATTCTATTCTATTATCTGTCATATCACTGTGTCTGGAACCAGCAAATTGGCGCACCCTGCAGCTGCAGGCGCTCCTGCTGACTGACTGAGGCTTGAGGTGTGCCGATGCTGAGTGAACAAGAGAAAGGGTGGGGTATACACCCCCGCATGTATGGTTTGTCTTTAAAAGCAAGTCAATTGATGCCACCATATTTGGTGTGAGGCGAATGGCGACCTTTCATCTGTGTTTGCCTTTTATCTCCATGCTCTGAAAATGCCTAGAAAACTTCTTCTCAAGGTTTGACAAAGCTAACTCCACATCTGAATGAGTGATGGAGGTATTTCTCAGTGTAAAGCATTCAAGGGCATCTTGGAAACTTCTCCCTCTTCAACGATTAGAAATGATCACTTCACAAAGTTATTTTAGCAACGTCGGTCCAGCTGTTCTTAACCACATCATTTAGTTTTCTTTGACAATCCATTCTTTGTGTGTCCAAACACAAGTGCATTTTTCTCACATCTTCAGCAAATAGAAGAAGCTGAGGAGCATTCCATTTTTCCTAATTCAAATTCCTGAGGGCATGGGATGACACAAACTCATTCCATTTAGTTTCATGAATTTATTTAAACACCCGCACATTTTAATTGTGTTTATCACCTGAGATCATGGCTTCACCTTCTTCAGGTTGTCACCCAACTTCAGTGCCAAAGATGTTTTGTACTTATTTGTTTCCTTGCTGAAGCCAGCCACATTCTTAACAGCTTATATTACATGAGGAAAGTTTGCTGGCACACAGAAATCTGGCAGTGTCTTTAACTTTCCATTTTTCTGTCCTTGCAAAACAACTCGCAAAGTCTTTCGCATCTTCTGCCTTATGTATTCATGTTATGGCCTGACCATGCTTACTGAACAAGTGTTCACCATATTTCTAAATTACCTTCTCATTGGGAACGACATTCGTAACTTTATGACAATGCATGCCAAGTACAATTTTCCAAAAAGTCTGACACTGGCTGGTACTGACTCTGAATATTTACACAGAGTCTGGATTCTTGATGTTCCTGGCTTCAAGAGCAGTGACATTTTAGCTCAGATGGTACCTTTGCATGTGCCTCCACAGTGACTTTTGTTTTAGGTAAGCTTGATAATTAATACAATGCAAATAGTCACTGACTTTAGAAGGTTTTCTGGATTGTTGGTGGGGTATCACAGTTTTCCCTCATTAATCACCTTCATATTGTGTTCACAATTTCCTTTGTTTCTCTGCTGCCACTTCTGGTTTGTCTTTGGATAATAAATGTCAAGCCATTTTGCTGACAGGTTTATGACAAAAAGCACAGTAGCACATTTTGTTGTAAAGCCTGCCACCATCGTTTCTCAGGGTCATAACTTTAACATCAGATATAACATTTTCATTACCATCATCTGCAGTGCTTTAAGTGGACCACAAGAGGTGGTGGTGCTCTCTTTAATGGAGATCGGAACATAAAATGCAAAGATTCCTGAGTTTAAATATACAGTAGCTCAGTAAAGACGTCCCTCTCTCTATGCATCACAATGGAAATCGAAATGAAGGGAGCTCAGCTCAAATCTCCAATACGTATAATCAAATTAAGTCAAATGTTGACTATGTAAATAAAATGATTTCAAATGAAAGTGTACAATTACTAAATTAATTTCCTTTGCTCTATTTATAATCAAATAGGCAACTAGCAACAACGTAACAGAAAATGTTACCTATTCTTGAATTAGAAAAACAAACTTTTTTAAAATAGAAAAGCAAAAGTGACTGTATGTGTAATTAAATGAAATGTGCAAAAGAATGTTAAAATATACATAAAATAAATACAACATTAAGCATTCGAGTTCAGCTTATGTAACTTGTTGAAACTACATGGGACTTTCCTCAAGAATATTTTCAAGTCAAATTCTTCAGACTTCCAAAAGATAAACTTTAAATAAATGTAACCAGACCGTGCCAAATTAAAAAAGCAAATACCATAACAAACATTGTCCAAGTCATTTTATCTAGATAAGGCTCCTGCAGGTCTTGGGGTCCACTTTGTTTGCATTTGGGGCTTCACAGGATGTACATGTTTCAGGCATGACCTCACATAACTTTGAGCATTAAACCAATCAAAGGGTGGTCCGTTGCATCTGAGGAACATCAGATTTGAAAGCCTTTTGTTGTTGAGTGAGTTTCTTTTATCAGTGAGACAGAGTGTCATTCATTGAGCTGAAAGCGCACTCACGTTCACTTGTTGATATTGCAATGGTGTGGACAGCTTTGAAAAGAGGCTCCAGGGCTGCTGGTGTCTTGGAAGATTTTAGGTCTTTATACTCCCTAAATCCTAAGACACTTTCCCTTTCCTCAATTTAGAATCTCACATAAACGTCTGACCTCTGCATCTCCAAAATGAATATCCACTGTTGGAGGCCAAGAATCCGACTGGAGGACCTGGATGTCTTTGAGGAGGAGACTGTCTGTCTTCACAGATGAGGTAGTGCGACAGGTGAGGAAGTAGTTGGAGTCATTCTGCACTTCACATTTTCAGCCAGGCTATGCAAAAACTGTCCAGGGTTGATTTTTGCAACCCTTTGATTTTCATGCAGCTTTGCATTTCTGAAGATTTTCTTCTTTTCTGCTTCAATTGCAGTTTGTGTTTGTGGGCCAGGTGTGGACTGGATACCATTGACTCAAAGACCTGGATTTGCCGGGCTAGCAACCTGTCAGCTTGGTCCAATGTCATGTCTTGCCTCTGGAGCATTCTTGAGAGGTCACTGAGTTCTGTGAGAGCATCATACATGACACCAAGATTGACAACAAATGAAACAAGTGAGAACGTCATTAGGTCCTTTGTATTTTGCTCTCTCTCTTGAATCCCTGGTGATATCAGCAGCAGCACTTGTAAAGTGTATGTGAAGAGCTTGATAGTTCACCCATACTGCTTTCACTGTTCTCTCACTTGAAGCAACCCAACACACTGATAGAACAAGGCCTATCACAAGGAGACGCTGTCCAACACTGTGAGCACTCTCAGTTAACTCTCTTTGTTTTGGGGAGATGCATGGTAGAGGGAGTACAGCTGATCCCCAAAAAATTTGAAATGATTCATTTCTCCAATCTCCTTCAAAACATCACATCTGGAACAATGCCAGACTGTCATGATTCAACCAGACCCTGGAGCCACACAACTGAGGGACACAGTAAGGTAAGATAAAAGTATTTTATTAATGAATGTGCTGATTCTGCTGGGTTTCTGGAGTCAGGATCTTGAGAGAGAGGAGAGGTTGGTGAGCGGAGGGTACGATAATAATGATATTGCAATAGTAGAGAGTATGGAAGGCTTACTGTGTCAGAGAGGCAAAGAGCATGGGAGAGTACTGGACAAAGGCTGGCTGGAGGGAGGCTGAAAGGAGGATCTGTAGTTCCAGTAGGATTGAGGTACAGGGTGTGAGTCCAAAGGAGGAGTGAGGACGGCAGCCGTGGAGATGGACTGAGGAGGCAGGAACAGAGGATAAGACACTAGTGATGATAACAACTTGAGCATAAAGATACCTAAGTTACCACTGTGTAGTGGAACGAAGCGACACCGTCCAAGTGTTGCTCCAATCCTCTTATACTCCTCCGGTGATGAGGTGATGAACAGCAGCTGGTGATGATGATGGTGATGATGATTGGGTGCAGCTGGAGGCGAACGGTGGAGTGAGGACCTGACACAGACAAATAGGTTTGGGAATTTGCAACAGAGCTGTGCAGCTACTCCTGCATTTCACCGAAGCATTACTGCTGATCCATCACAAGCAAAGGTCAACTAATGGTCCTGTAAAAAATAGGGGGCAAAGCCATTTTGTCGAAGACATTCTAACAGTGCATCTGTGATGTCCTTTGCTGAGGTCCCCTGTAGCTCAATCAGTTAAAAAAATATTGTATCTGGCTCTTCATCTGCAATAGCTGAGCGGAGGCAAACGATTAATACAGACTTTCCACTTAGTGTAGTGGATTCATCAATGAGCACACACAGTTTTCTGATTCATCACAATGTCATGAACTACTTTAATTTTCATTTCAGCAGCAATATGATCAAGTATATTTGCAAATGTTATTTGAGTGCAAAAATTGGCCCATGTTCCCTCCATTTAACCTGATTTTATCTTCATTTGTGGGTTGTTTCCTTTCCTGGGGTTGTTTTTGTTCCTTGGTCAAAGCTTAAAAGCTTTGACGGGGGGATGGTTTGGACTTTTATCTTTAGTTAGTCCTTTCAGTAGGTTTCTTTTACTTTTACAATACTTTTATGCTTTTATTTTAATTTCTAGGACCTTTTACAAATGTAATTTTATTTATATTTGTGTTTCTCCTTTTTGCCTTTATTCCATTTCAGTTCCCTAATGAACACAGGGATGGAGATTGGCCACACTAGTTGTTAAATTGACATGCTGTGTCCCAATTGGTACTTCTGATGCTTAGTTTAACGTTTAAGGCTTTATAGATTCACCCACCTCAGCTTCACAAAACAAAGCAGGCCATCTCTCCTTGAAGTCAGCCGCAGCAGGACTACCACTCACAACCTCGTGTCTGTGATAGGAAAATGTAGTGGCCATTTTGTCTTTAATAAATCTTGCATTGTCCTTCTTCTTAACCTCTTTAAGGAGCTCCTGTCTGTCCCTCTCCAGACTTTTATTGGTTTCTTCACTTGGATGCGGTGAAAGGAAGTTCACCTCGGCTCTCTTCGGTTTCTTGCATTCTTTTGCTGGATGTCTCTCACTAGGGGCCTTCTTTTTAAAGGAGTTAATGTGAAGCTCAGGACAAGGGACATTTTGCCTTTTCAGTTTACTTCGGTAAATGGCCATCTTCATTTTGAGACGATTCTGCCAAACATATGTTCCTGAAAATGAAGTTCCAGGCTCCCTCAAGCAGGGGTGCTTATTTAGTAGAGCTTCTACAACTTCACGCTGTTGAAGAGAACTGGGATAGGCCTGATAGTGGTAGATTGCTTCTGCTAGCTTCTCTAGTATGTCAGAGGTAGATACTTGGATTTTGAAGGAGTGAGCCATCACGTTCATAGGCTTGATTTCCAGCTTAAAGAATCTTTTCGACAGCATATGAAAAGATGGGTATTACAAAATTGGTTGGCCATGGCTCTGATCGATACTTTGCTGAAGGTTGTAAAGTAATCGTTTCAGATGAGCTAGCTGAGAAACTCTCATCTTGAGAAGACTGATCCAGCGGCACTGGAGTGGAGGAAGCTGAAGGCTCACTGAGACAAGTCAATGCCAAAATAACATATGGTTCTATTTCAACTAGTTTGATTGTGTCCTTGTCATTAATCACATCTGTTGATGTTAGTGTGAAGAATTGATTATCAAAGTCTTTGTCCATGTGCATTACAGTATAACTCCATGTAAGTTGAAAATTATTCTGCACAGCTGCCAAAAGTTCGTCTACAGTGTTAGGGATTCCATCTGGGAGGGTTAACTTGTAAATCTGTGTCTCTTCAATAATTACACGTAGTTGTGTTGGGGAAGACATGATCACAGTCTTGGGCAAACAGAACTGCATAAGAGACAAAAAAGAAAGCCATTGTAGGAGCCATTTATTAGTAGTCAATGTAGTTGTTTAACTTGCGTGCGTGTGTGTGTGTGTGTGTGTGTGTATGTGTGTGTGTGTGTGTGTGTCACCTGAGTATGGGCGGTTATTTGTAATTATTGATTTAACCCACCTGCACCAGTGTCTGAGCAGGGAGTGGGTTGCCGTATTTTTTGTTGACCGCAACGAATGAGATCGCTGTGAATATTGTTTGTTAAGTCATATTTGAGCACATTATTATTAGTTTTGGTTTACTTTAATAAAGTTATGAAACGTTCTTTTGGATCTCAGCGGATCTTTTCTAATCAGCGCATCAAACAATGTGGAGGACCCGCCCCTCAGGGATTCAGCGGCTTTTTGTTTGTCTCCTGAAGTCGCTGCTATAGACATATTTTGATTAAACAGAAAATTTACTAAATCCTAAAAAATAAATTATATTTTCAGAACCTGATACATAAAGCAGACAAAGTATATTAAAAAAAAAATATATATATAGGCCTATATATATTTTTAGAAAAGATGAAAATCCTTTTAAAATATATTGGACATAATGAAACATTGTCCAAAAGGTGAAAACTGTACTTTATGTTGATAATTGAGGCTGTAAAGAAAATGTGATGTTGGTGTGCAGCATGGCATCAATAATCAACTTAAAGTTTATCGTTTTTGGATCATGTAAAAAAATTAAAAAAATTTGTGTATGATGTTAAAAATCTTAAAATGGCATCTGCTTCTAACAGTCAACTGAAGGAATAAGTAGAAAACTTGTAGGGAGAACTTGAGTTATTTTACCTAGTTTGACAAGCAGATGTGATGTTTCAGAGAAACCATGCGATCCCCTTCCACTGCATAACTAGCCAGTGGATGTGTCAGTGAGTTGTGACTGCTCTATTACTTTTACAACTCTTGTGGACTCCAACTTGAAACATCTGAAATGCTCCGAGTACCATGCAATTTGCAGTTTCACCAAAAACACTAAGGTGTCATGTACAATAATGATTTGTAGAATTTCAGCAAAGTCAGGCAACCCAGCAGTGAAGCCATATACCAACATCATTCCCACACTGTAACTGGTGCCCTGAAATTCTGCCTGGTTGGTTAGATTAACACCTGTCTCTTCAGTAAATTTCGGTGATAGAAATTCCTGTACTTTCTCATTGACAACTTCTAACGGAACTCTTGACATCTTTGATACAGACACGGCAGGCTTCTTTACAACTGAAGCATGGAGATGGCATGCGATCATGGACTGGTGTTTGTTTGCCATAGACTTTAAAATGTTACGAAAGCAATTAGTCTGTCTTACAATCTTCTTAAAGAAACTGTGCTTTCCTTCAAATCTCATTGTCCATAAAGACACTAGTGGGCCAAATGATTTGATGAGCTGGGGATAATGCTCCACAAAATGGTGTTTTGGGATCAAGTTCACTTGTGGAAGAACACTGGTAAACCTATGTCTGTGCTCAGAAATCAGGCTATCAAGGACACCGGTGCTTTCGTCTGTGTGAGTGGGTGACATAACCAGTGCAACAATATCTTTGAGTGTCATCAACAACTGCCATGCTTGTTCTTCTTTCTGTACTTTGGAGCCAATCATAAGTGGATGCAGCCTCAGTAAACACCAATTTTCACTTGCCTTACCACCTATGGTTTTATGGGAGACCAAGGTTGGTGATATAGGTTGGGGACAATTTGTCCTGTCTTTCTACTTGTATGGAAACTGTTTGATTATTCTATTGAGTTCTTCAAGAGAGAAATATTTTTTACTTTATCAAAATATCTAAACATAATGCAACTTCAAAAGGCACAATACCCTCAAGTAAATTATGAAGTACATCAGGTGGGTAACCTGTTGTAACATGAAAATGCTTTAATCTCTCAGTAATTGCACACTGTCTTTTAACTCCATGACTATGAGTCTTGCTAGCGAATGCTGCATCAATGTTCAACTTGTGATTCTCTTTTGTTCTACCTGGGAATGTTCCTGTCCTGACCTCAAATTCATGAAACTGGGATCTCTCTCCTACACAAAACCTGCAAATATGTGACCCACTAAAACTTTCAATAAACCCACCAACTGAGTGGGCACCAAGGTTATCCTCTATGACAGAAGATACAGTGCCCTTTATTATTTTTCCTAAGCAGGGCACAAAAAAACCATCTTCTTCAAGACTTTTCAAATCACTTAACAATGGAGCTAACACTTGGGGATAACCAAATTTCTTAATGTCATCTGATTTGCACAAAATAGATAAGTAGATAGATGATAACGTAGACCTCAATACAGATGGAATATCAGCAAACGCCCAGTAAACACCAGTAACCTTGTGCTTTTGACGAGAGCTTCCTAATGGATTACATATTTCAAAGTCATCACAGTAAAGTAGAAGTGAAAGCCTTAACTCTTCTCCACAAAGAAATGTGTTTTCCTTGAAGTGGGTACCATCACGAAAACTAGTGTACTGACATGGATAACCACAAGGTCTTACACTATTCAAAACCTTCTCCTGGATGTCACTATTTTTCAGAACTTGTGACATGGACTGCAAAATCGGTATATACTGAAAGGTCTTTACTTCTTTTGCATCTAGTATATACTCAACAGGTTCAACAATACAAAAATGTTCTTTTAAATAACAATTTCTCCTGAATGCCGTGCCAAGAGGACCTTCTTCACTAAAGGCTGCACTGAGAGGATTTAACTACCAAAGGTTTCTATTTAAATCTGTGATCACCACTTCATCAACAGTGCATTTATGGCTTTGTAATGTGCTATGAACAATATTTTTGATAACAGGTGCAGATGCTGAACAAGTAATAAAATGAAGCTCCTCTATGATCTCATCTATACATCTTCTAGGCACATTGAATATACAGTCTAATTTAAGCAATAATGAACCAAGCTCGTCAACAATAACCTGGACTAAATCTTCACCCTCTTTGACAAATGTTTCATCAGAAATAACCTCACTTTCAATCAAAACACTATCCTGTTAACTCTCTTGCCTGACTTGAATGTGTCTGGAACCCAGTATTTTTAAAATCTTCAATGCAGTGAGGATTGTGCTTCCTACTTTTATGTGAAGCAAAAGTTGAATATATATTTGTACTGTAGTCACAACCTTGAAATACACAATTAACGGTTTTGTGCTTTTTCAGATGAACCCCTAAGTGTTCAAAATATTGCTTCAATGTGTTAAAACTACATGAATTACACACAAGACATGAAAATGAAACTATCTGCCCTGAATGCTCAATCTCTGTATGATTTCTAGATACATGAGCATGAAGTGCTCCCCAACTATGGACAACCTGAGTACAAGCAGGGTAGTGACCGGCCTTGGCCAGTGTGTGGACGCTTCAACCTATAATGTTTATGAGCTCTAAACGTTTTGATGATCTAAAATTGCATCTTTTGCATGACCATCTCATATCACAACAGGCATACTCTTTCTCCCTGATGAATGTCTTCTCCACCTCCTCTCCCTAGACCTCAACTCCAACTGTCCACAAGTCCACTGGCTCCTCCAAAGTGCAGCCTGAAATTGAAGAAACAAAAGTTGTGGTATTAAAATATTGTTCTAAAATATTCGGCCACAGTTTTAATATTACATTATGATGTATGAATAAAAGGAAAATAACAAAACAATATTATATCGTGCATACAATATTTTCCATTTGCCTGAATAATGAGGACAATGTTTTGTTCTGATTTGCTTCCTGTTGATAAATAGAAAAATATTTTAATAAGACACTGCCATGCAGTGTGCAGTACTGGTAGTCACTTGAATACAGTTGCATACATGCATTCTGACAGGCATGTGACAGTCTGTAAACAACTTGAGTTGCCTCAGTTTAGAAACTGACAATCAGAAACCGAAATATAGATCCTACAACCAGTGAAATAACTGTACTGTGACAAAAACAGCTGTTAACCCAAATCGGGACAGACTGGTGAAAATACATTTAATCATGAGTATCGACAGGTGGTACAGTGGGTAGCACTCGTGCCTCACAGTCAGACTAAGATTATTTTATTGTTTACTTAATTCCAGAGGTTCCAAAGTATCTTACTATATTTGATGCTCTGAAAAACGATAAAACCTGGACATTTTCCTCACGCTGGAAACTTACGAACAGCGCGGGTATGCTATTTATGGATGTGACTTCCAGCACGAAGGTGGCTGCCACCATCTTGCTGCACCCAGGTCCTCGTGTTCTCTGCTCACATGATTCAAATATGGTAGGCCCCTGTTTACACGTGAGAAAAATGAATGACACTGAGACAAGAGATATATTTTTCTAACCTTAAAACAGCGGCAGCGATGACGCTTAAAACAAATCAAATTGCAGCATTCCCTCCATGTCCATGTCTCCATTTCATTAATTTTTCTCACGTGTTTTTCGCCGCGTAACGTGAGGCGTACAACATTAAACATGTTTAATATTCACGTCGACGCCTAGTGAGGCATAAAACTCACCGAAAATTAGGCGCACACAGTGAGTTATCTAAACGGCCTCGGAAAACTTAACTCAGCTGAATGCTTTTGTGTACGGCAGGCTTCACATTACTTTCAAACTTTTACAGAGAACACAACGTTAGTTGATAAACTTATGAGCAGTGACATATCTTACGTCAAACTACATCTAGACTTATTTATTATCACCTGCAAAATGACTGTCGTAGTTGCTAAACCATGCTTTGTGTTCCTGTAACGTTCGGACTCGGAGCAGTCTGCTGCAGAGTACTTTGTGTGCCTGCGTCGTGCGTGCGTTTCAAAACGCTACATTTTCTGAGTAAAGTTTATGTAGTATTTGTAGGTTGATGTACTTACAACTATTAAACATTTAAATAGTTTTAGGAAATCTAAGTAAAATTCACTCTTCCCCCGTAATTCATGTGTTACGTTAAAAATTTTTTAAATTTTACTTTAAAAACTCTAGTTCTTAGTGATACTTAAAAATACAAAGTATAGAAATTATGACAGTTACTAGAATAGAATTTACTTCACCAGATAGTCACTTTTTTCAGTGTAATAAGGTTTTTAATATAGTAAACCGTTTGTAAATCTGTTCATTTTTCATCGAGTTAAGAGTACTTTTAGTTAAGTTGATCGCTCACCTTCCATCTGCTGCCATAGAGAGCAGAACGTCAGCTGTCTGAAGTAAGATGGCCGCCGAGTGGGGATGCCGTAGCTCCCAGATAGGGCATCTAGCAATATATGATATCTCTGCTCAGAAACACCTCAATCCAGGTGTTGAAATGTCTCCTCAGCCTTCACTGCTTTCTACTGGAGCGGTTCATCACTCATTCAAAGAAATCAGCTGTGTTCAAGCAGGGAGAGATGGGAAAAAGCTAGCCACATTGGGTTAGCCTAACCCTCGTGAGAGACGTGACTTTGTGAGACTTCAGGGCACCGGACCAGGGACTCAGAAGTTGCAAATGTGGTATTCTGGATCCAAGCAGCAGATAGGGCTGCTGCTGAGTGACTTTTCATTAACCCTGTAAGGGTCACATTAGCACAGACTGGCTCAAGGAAAATATTTAAAAAATGAAATAGTTACATAGTGTGCCTTGTAGTGGAATAAACCGTTGTGTTTATTATACCCACCTTCTGTGAATTATTTCAGTCTATTTTAGGATTTATTGAGGTCTCTCTCTGAGCCTGTAACCTTTGATATAGCTGAGATTAATTACAGATTGACACTAGGTTCTCTAAAAACACAGGGAGTTATTTACGTACCTTTTGTTGATGAATCTGAGCCAGAGTCGTGAATTGAATCTTATATAGAAAATTTAATTCACAAAGCGGACGATAGTACACACATTTAACAGTTGAGGTAATAAGAACAGTTGCTAGTTAAACACGGTGGTAATTGTGTTCTAGCTGGTTAAACTTTGAGATTAACGGCTGAGTCTGTGAGGTTATGACTAGAGTTATTAATTTAGGTTAAGGAATGAGTGAGGGGAATAATCCTGGGAGATCAGTGATGTGTTGGAGTGAGCGGTTAGATCAACAGGCCTCTGAGTTTACCAGCGATGGTTTCTCTCACCAAGTGCCAGGTCCCACTGGATCGCAGACTGGTGGGTTGGGGTGGATCCTTGGGAAGCGGAAGACCCCCCTTCGACTCGTCCTGGCCGTGCGGGAACCCTCCGGTCACCGGGCGGCCCTCAGTTGCGTCCGAGATCCGGGCTGTCAGCGGAGCCATGGCTGGTGTGAGGCAGGAGCTAGCATGTTGGTACGGAGCTAGGCGTTGTCTTCCCTCAGGGGGAGTAACAGATCGATCGGCAGAGCCGATCGGGGGTTTGACAGGTTTCAGCTGTGTAGCTCAGGAAAACAGCTGAAGCGTGGCTCATCGAGGCTTGATGAGAACTACATGAAAGTCAGCTCGTGGCAAGCTAAGATGGAGGTTTAGGGATCGTGGACCTATGAAATTACATTATCAAGTCACATAACCCAACCTTTAATGTCAAAGGTACCAGCTAATAAAAGTATTACTGGTTTTTACCATTAGCACAGTAGAAGTATGAAAATAATACTGAACTGGATCAACATTCATAGTGCTGTAAGAGAAAGTGCATTAATCACAATAAGACATTTCTGTAACAGATTAAAGTGTCATTTTAGGAAGAGACACTGAGAGTCTTTAGCTTATATAATAATAATTATTAAAAGAGTCAGGTGGATTCTTCCAAAACGACCAAACCTTGGAGGAGTGTTGATTCAGGTTAAACACAGTAAAGATCCATTATAATCCAAGTTATTGGGAAAAGCTGGAGTAGTGTTTTGCGATGATCACGTGGACAGAGATCAGAGGTCAGAGCATCTATTGATGATGCTACAGCCTTTAAAAATGCACCATTTAGTTTAATTGGAAATATTCATTAAAAACCAGAGAAACCTTTGTGTTTTGAGAGCAGTATTTATAATCAGATTTGAAAAAAATACACAAATAAAAACAGTCAATATGGTTAGTGGAAAAAAATAGAAACAATCACCAACAGAATATATAGTTTAAACAAAACAAACACAACTAAATGAGACCAGCTTAACAGAGAGGTGAAACATCTCCGTAACGTCAGTGTAAACATTCAAACTGTTATCCAAAGCTGTAAATCTGCAGCACATAGCAGCTGTTTTAAAAATCCTCCATAGAACTGTCCAAAAACACACCAATCAGCAGGAAACGCTTTGAGGAACAGAAAAGGAGATCCCTTTCACACCTGGAGGTCACGTGGTGCTGAAGTGGGTCAGGGAGGGGCGGGCTGACGCTGAGGAGCTGTCCATGGTGCTAGTCCGGTCTGACGTCATCACGTTCAGTTTCCGTTTGGGTTCAACCTCTGAATAAGCAGTCCAGTGAAGATCACGCGCCATTAGCATGCAGTCATTTCACCTCCAACAGCCACAGCACGCACATAGAGGTCACGTGACTGTTGTCGATTAGAAATAACAAATCGCAATAAGAGCTGAAGACTACACACACGCATGCACGCACGCACACACACACACGCACGCACGCACGCACACCCCTCCCAGCCCCGTCGCACGCTTCCGCTGGAATCAGCCAATCAGAGCGCGAAGCACCGCAGCTTATAACCCGAGCTGCAGTCCTCTGTCTCCTCCGTCCTCCGTCCTTCATCCTCCGTCCTCCGTCCCTCTAGCCGAGCCGCGTCCCTGATCCAGCCGTGAAGATGGCGTCCCGGGTAAGAATGTTTACTAATCCACCGGGAGGAACAACCCCATTCTTTCAGTCAGATAAAAGCAGGTCAAACGGTTGAACAAAATGTCGGTGAGTCTAATCTGTAGCTGCAGCCTCCTGATCGTCACGTCACTGAGACTCATTTCACCTGATTTCCGGTCACATCCCGGAGAAACCCGGTAGATGTGGGCTCGTTGGGTCCGGGACCGGGTCTGCTCTCAGCCTGCAGCAGCAGCTGCTCCAGGCTCGGTGTCCTCCAGCCGCTGCTGCAGCAGCGCTTTATGAATAGTGTTAGTATTAATATTTATGATGATGATGATGATGATGGAGTCTGAACATATGTCTAGAACGCCTCTGGACAGCCAGCGCGGTTCTGCTCCAGCCGCAGTCTGCTGGCGCTGTTTGAGGCGTGGAGCGGCACCACGATGCGCTGCTGACTGCGTGTTTATCAGACGGTTCTGTACAAGCTGTCCCCGCTTAGGTGGTGTGATCACTAACATGAAGGCCCCATGCAGTGTGTCTGAGGTATGAAGGGTTACCAAGACGATGACCGTGTCCTTGTCCATGTATGACCTCATGACCTTCTCCTAGTCAGGTCTGACCCAACTAGTGACAGCTGGTTCCCACTGATGTTTTGTTTACAAGACATCAAACTCACCAAGTTATTTTACACAACCAGGAAGTGAGAAAAGACTCCTGTATGGAGTGTTATACAGAAGAGTTTTAGTGTGAGTCATTGTATCAAAGCAGTGACCAATATGAAAATACTGGACAAAATAACCATTTATGAAGTAAAAACTTTTTATATAATAATTTTGGACATGTGCAGTACCTCCTGCTATCTGATGGGGGTGCTACTCCTAAGGATGCTCCTATTTCATTTGATCTAAAGTTATTAAAGTGATCTATTACTAGGGGCGCCGCACACAATTTTTAAAAATTTTCCATCGAGGTACTCAAGGGAAAACCTGGTGTCTGATGTGCACCACATGAGTTTGTCTGAGGGGGGATAGGCTGCCACCTGTTGGTGTCACCAGTAATGTGTGTGTCAGAGGTGCTGCACTTATGTGTCTACAAGCTTCAGAGGCCATGTGAAGCTAGTCAGATTGTGGGACCATGAAAGGTCTGCAAAGGTGCGCTTGGGTAGTAGGCTCTGGTAAGCATGCATGATATCTGGTGCACTGTGTGCACCCCTGGATAATGTTGTTTGGATGTAAGTCTTGCTGCATAACTTGGACACAGTAGGACTTAAGACTCATGATTTGTCCCACTTTGGATTTTATAATCCGAGGCCAAACTGTCCGTGGGACAGACAGGATTTGGTTGTGGAGTCCCTGCAGCTGCTTGGACAGTAGACTCATTACTGTAAGGTCACCATCTATTACACATTTTCTTTCAAAGTAATAACAGAGTCATTGTTGGTATTTGAAAGCCATCTGAGAGCTCTGTTTAGTTTCCATGAGTCAGAAGGTGGCTAAAGGAAGATGGGACGGGCTTACAGCAGGTCAGCGAGTGAGACATGAAAACTAAATCCGACAGGCTGTTCTAGACTCAACAGAACCCGGACAGTTTGGGGTCATTTCCTGCTCCTAAACCTGTGCCTCGTCCTTGAGCTGCCAATCCTGAGTAACTTTTCTTGAATTTAATTGACCCCAAATATCAGTCAGTTATAGGTGAGATATTCATGAGATACTTTATCAAAAATACCCCCCCCCCTCCACACACACACACACACACACACACACACACACACACACACAGATGAAAATATGTTTTTATTCCAGCAGGCAGATTTTCATTAGTCAGGTTTACACTATGAATGATTGTATGTTTATAGACAGTCATTCTAAATGATCTTATGTTAAAAGGAAGTGAGTTAGACCAAAACATGTGATCAATAAAAGGAAACAAGTGACCACAAAGAGACTAAAGCAGCACTAAAAGCCTCATACTAACCACACACACACACACACACACACACACACACACACACACACACACACACACACACACACACACACACACACACACACACACACACACAAAACAACACCACAAATGGACACAACATCTCAAGAAGGAAATGCTAAAACCTTCATAAAATGTTTTACATCCAAATCCAGTTTATTTGTGTAGCGAACCAACAGGTCAGCCTGTCAGGCCTTACTGTAGTAAACATGTATCAGACAAGATACTAACAATGGTTAAAACATAAAACATGACACAGGGAGCAAAAACAAACAAACGTCAGCATTAAAATAGTAAAATAAAATAAGGAAACTCAAGTAAAGCAGCTCAGGCTGTCAAAGGTCACCCAGAGAAGATGTTTTAAAAAGAGACCTAAAACCGAGCAATGAGGACGCCTGTCTGGTGTTTAGAGGGAAGTCATTCCAGAGTTTGGAGTTACCAAAGTATTTACTTCTCCTTTAAGCCTGAGCCTAGGTTTTGGAACAAGTACGGAGCAGCTGGTCAGCTGATCTTAGGGCCTGAGAAGGAGCATATGGCAGAAGGAGCTTACAGCGATATGGGGTGGTGAAACCATTCAGGCATTTATAGGCCAAGAGAAGAATCTTCAGTTCTACTCTGTGTCACACTGGAAGCTAGAGGACTGGTGTAACGTGTCTGCGTGTTCCAGTTAGGGTTGGTTCACACGGGAGGATTTTAAAATTGTCGGATGATTTCATAAGAGACCACACTGCCGTTCTGCGCATGACACGGACACTAGATTCAGCGCCCCTCGGCTCTCCTATACAGTACTTTGTATAGAAGGCTGGTTCCAGTGTGCATGCGTCAGTAACAGCTAACAAAGCGTAGGTCTATTGGTAAAGCTGAGTGGGGGCACCATTTGCGGGCAGGCAAGGCAGGCAATTGCCTGGGGCCCCCAGCCCAAGGGGGGCCCCAGAGGACCAACAACATTTGAACCGCGTCAGAAACACAGTAGTGAGACTGTGAAAAGGTGTCATTGACAGCTGGCCATCTCACACCCCCCTTTACGGGGCCCCATCCCTCCCCCTCCCTCTCAGAAAATGCCGATGTTACCTGGCTGGTGTGATCTTAAACAGACATGCGCACGGACTGCCAAACAGCCACCGTTTAAAAAAAAAGAAGTTATCTTTTTGGGAAGAAAGAGAGAAAAAAGCAAGATGAGAAAATGAAACAAGACAGTGGTGAGTGTGATAGTTCATTGTGGCTTTGTTTATGTTTTTTTTTTTTTAATCTCAAAATGTGGTTATTTATGCACTTTTAACCTATAGCCAAATAAGCTACCTTGTATAAAAGGCTAACTTGCTGGCTTGACATTGGCTAGCACCAACAATTGAACATGTTACTCCACCACTGTTGCTTCTGGGGAGAGAAGCTTCTCAGCCCTAAAGCTCATAAAAACTTACCTCAGGTCTACCATCAGAGACTTTCATGACCTGCCATAATTTCAATAGAAAGCAAAGTGGACTTAATAACAGCCTTTGCAAAAGCCAATGCTAACAAGCGTCACTGTTAGTGCACAGAAAGTAGTGCTAACTGTACAGTTTAGTTGATTTGTTCCAGTTATATTGTTTGATTTTTTTCTGGGTTTTCTACTTATGATTTTTAATATATTTTACTGTGATTATTTTTTTCCATATTATTTTTGGGTTCTTGTGTTGAAATTAGCTTTTTATTGGTTCTTGCTGCTGTTTGAAATACAGATTTCATAAAGTAAAATTATTTGTTTCTTGCTGTTCTTTATCAGCCTTCACCATTATAATTTTAAAATGCACATGCTAAATGTTTACATTTTTTAAAAGGCTGATATACATTTTGAAATAAAAAATATGTGTAGTCAGTGTCAGATGCTTGTAGATTATGTATATAGAAACCTAGTTTGAGGGCCCCTTGGAATTTTTTGCTTGGGGCCCCAGGAGACCCTTGCAGCACCACTGAGTGCGCCCAGGACATGCGCAGTAGACCCCAAAGAAACAGGAAGTATATCACTCGACCTTTAGGTCTGGTGAAAAATAGTGAGAAAACATTTTAAAACTACACCTAAATGCAGATTATACACAGTACTTATTGTATGTATAATGGATGGATCGTTTAGTTTTATTTTCATGTTTTATTTTCAAGGGTCTTGTTTTATATTTTGTGATTCCTGTCCTCTTCTTCCTCTTGGACTGGTGGGGTGACGCTCCCTAGCGCCCCCTATGGACGGGCCACTACTGGTTACGACTTGCTGAATATTCCTAGCATCTGTAGCATAACACCGACCCATAAACACAGTTAAACTGGAAAAAAGCCAGTCTGATTGTTTCCCTCCCCACCACCATGGTTATTATTTAGAGCTGTCTGTCTGCCACGGGGTGAGTAAATAAATCACCGCTGCAGCAGGAGGAGGAGGAAACAGACTTTTCTTGCAGCTGGGAGGAGTTTGTGTGTAACATTTAAAAAGAGCATTATTTATTATTTTTCCGTGGGCTGCATCGTTTGACTTTGACCAAACATTGTTAATAATTAAGAAATTTATTTATAGGGGGACAAATAAATCATTTTTGAAAAACAGGTCATGATGGGCTCAGCCAATCGCCGATGGTCGATAGATTCATCTGATCGCCCAACCCTAATAAGCTAATGCTAGCTAGGTGAGTTAACTGAAAATGGAGCCTGTTTATGACATTTTATTGTTCCCAGCTGACATTTATATACAAGCACAGTGTAAAAATGTCATCATTTATCTTATTCTAAGTCAACCACTAGCGTTTCAAACATTTACCTGTAGCATTTTAGGAGCATTTGTTTTGACTTAATCGATGCTATTTTACATTTGGATTAGATGTTAGCAACATTTGGATAAAATGACAAATGTTTTCAAGTCCCCAACCTTCCTTCTGGAAGCATGACTTTCATCTGAGCCTACATACTTGTATGTGTTTGTGTGTAAAAAGGCTCTCTGTCATCCAGCATGAGTCAATAGTCTCCGCTGGCGTTTCGTCAGACGCCGTATCCACTGCAGGCACACAAACATATTCATGTAGCTCAGTCCCTTATTTGGTCTGAAGTCAGGCCTGTCAAAGGGAATCAGGACAATCAAACAGTTACTCAAACTGGCAGATTAGGAAACTCAGCACCAGGATAAAAAATGGAATACGTTAAAAATGTAACCAGGAAGTGTTAACGCTTTAACTTCCACACCAAGAAAAAAGCAATAAAAATGTTCATTAGGGACAGTAGGGGTTCTAATCAGGATGTGGTATGTGTGGTTGACCTGCCAGTTAAAGGGTTACTATGATGATAAAAGTGGTTTAACACCTTTCACACTTATCGTTAGTTAACCTTTAACATATAAAAATACAGAAAGAGAACATTTACAGCCAGGCTAAAGATTTTCAAAAGCTCATATTTTCCTTTGATGATGTTTAAAATGTCCTCTAATGCCTCTCACTAAGCTTCCATAGGAGCGCTCATTTCCAGCTGTGAAGTGAAGTTTATAACAAGCTGCTCAGCTTAAATTTGGCCACAGGTTAGGGTGGCCCTGTGAATGAGTACATGAGCGCCATTCAAACACACCTGCTTCACCAAAAAATTTAAAATCATATCATATGAAAGTCATGGAAAGAATGCAGTCAGGGGTGCTCAATTACAAATCCTAAAGGGTCTGCGGTCTGGAGGTGGGGTGACTGCAGCACTCTCGCTGCAGTACAAGAGAGATGGAGAACGTCACCGGTCCAAAAGTGAAACTTAAGGACAGCAGTGGCAGCAGCTCTTTATCTGTAATGATGAGCTGTGTGGGCGATACTGTGATGGCAACTAGATTTACTGAAAGAATTACAGCTCAGGAGACACGGTGTATGGCTCGAAGGCTGGAAAGATGCAGCTCGCAGGCTGGATCTATTGAGTAGCCCTGGTGTAGAGTCTCCTGTTCACTTGTAAAAGCACAATAATACAATGGTCTTAATGCTGGATGCATCATGTTTTCATCTTGCAGACTCTATTCAGCTCTGTTAAACAACAACAATGCATCAAAGAGCTAAAAAGGAAAGGGGGTATTTGGGGCCACTTGCATATATACCTCAGTACAACGTAATGGAATTTGTCCTCTGCATTTAACCCATCCCTGAGGGAGCAGTGGGCAGCCATTGGAGGTTCAGTATCTTGCCCAAGGATACTTCGACACATGGCCGGGCCAGGGTTTGAACCTGCGCTCTCTGACATGGGAGGCGATCTCTCTTGCCACTGCGCCACAGTCGACAGATGAATCTCTTGACCATCAGCGATTGGCTGAATCCATCGTGACCTGTTTTTCAAAAATGATTTATTTGTCCCCCTATAAATGAATTTCTTAATTATTAAAAATGTTTGGTCAAAGTCAAACGATGCAGCCCACGGAAAAATAATAAATAATGCTCTTTTTAAATGTTACACACAAACTCCTCTCAGCTGCAAGAAAAGTCTGTTTCCTCCTCCTCCTCCTCCTCCTGCTGCAGCAGTGATTTATTTACTCACCCCGTGGCAGACAGACACGGTCGCCTAAAAACAGTCATGCTGTCAGTTTCCACTGTTTGTTCAGGAAATACAGGTTGTAAAACTTGTTCCCCACATTTTCAACATGTTCTTAAATTACTGTGACTTTATCAGTAACTGATACATTTCTTCACAATAATCATGATACCTAATTTAGATCAAAGCAGCTTGTTGGATGATGGGGCAGCAGGAAGTGACCTGAGTGGAGCTTGTCCAGTTTTATAACCCAAGCCTGTTTTTCATTCCTAACCCTAAATACTGATTAGTGAAAACAACATAAAGCAAGGCCATAGAGATAAATCAAACCTGTGTAGGTTTATGATGAACCAGATGCTATTTGTGTGCAGTAATCCACCTTCAGTGACCCTCTACCTCCAGGAAAGTAACGAGTTCAACCAGGAGCTGCTAACTAGCTTGTTAGCTTGTAAATAACAATGTGCTGTATGCTGATGAGTTTGCTACATGCTGGATGCTCTAGAGTTTTTATCATGTTTTGATTTGAATGTAGTATTTTGTGAGTATTTGGCGTTTGAATTAGTGAGGTTCAGATTCTCTTTTTTTTCTGGAAATGTGTGAACACCTTTGTGTATCAAACCTCTGAGAGATACAAGTACCAATCTGACACATTCAGAGAAGTTCTTGTTTATTTTAGAAAATTGAAATCTTGAAAAACCAAAATCGTAATAGTGTAGTTTGACTTTTAAACAGGTGGTGAGTTTAACTGAACATTTCCTGGATATTTAATAAAAATAGATTTAGGAATCTATGAAGTAAAAAAGACAGCATTTGGTTAATGAAGTGAGTTCATTTGATGAATTTTTATCATTTGAAGTGTGTTTCTGTTTAAAAGTTATAAATAATAATGATCACAATCTTACCCAGTGGAGATTTATATCTTCCTTAAATAGCCCCTGTTGACAGAAGCAGAGATTGTTGCCGTTGGGACTGATGAGCTAAGGATTAATCAGTCAAAATATCAAGATGGCCACCATGACGAATGAAAAAAGCAACAACTCAGCCAATTGTAAACGTTTATCCTCCTCCTCTTGTTCCTGCTTTCCCTCCTCCTTTACTTCTGTCTCTTTCTGCTTCCTCCTGTTTCTCTTCTCCATCTCGTTTCAGCAATTCAAATATTTCTGCTCAAACCTTAAACGCTGTGTTCCAGTCTATTCAAAAGATTCAACATTCTTCATTTAGCACTAAGTTCTCTTTGCCCTTCAGAACTTTAAGCTGGGGGTGGGCGGTAGAAATGATATAAACTTGGCCGGCAGTAGAGATTTTGACTCTACCGTCCTACCGCGGTAGAGCATGTTGATGAATTACAGTATTGATGCACGATATTGAATTTTTAGGATCGATACGATAACCGATAATTTCTACGTCTTATATCCGTTAACCGATATCCAATCACTAATGGCTTTTTATAAAAAACCTCAGAGAAAATCATTTCTAAGTACAGACTATAGATCTGATTTAGCGAGCTCTGTGTTGAACTGATCATTTCCTGCTTGATCAGTCAGTTGGTGAAGTTAGTGGATATTAGACAGACAGACAGACAGACAGACAGAAGGACAGACAGAAGGACAGAAGGACAGACAGAAGGACAGACAGACAGACAGAAGGACAGACAGAAGGACAGACAGACAGACAGACAGAAGGACAGACAGACAGACAGACAGACAGACAGAAGGACAGACAGAAGGACAGACAGACAGACAGACAGACAGAAGGACAGACAGACAGACAGACAGACAGAAGGACAGACAGACAGACAGACAGACAGAAGGACAGACAGACAGACAGACAGACAGAAGGACCGACAGAAGGACAGACAGAAGGACAGACAGACAGACAGACAGACAGAAGGACAGACAGACAGACAGAAGGACAGACAGACAGACAGACAGACAGAAGGACAGACAGACAGACAGACAGAAGGACAGACAGACAGACAGAAGGACAGACAGACAGACAGACAGACACGAAGGGCACCGCTCGACTCTTCGGCGAGTCTGTGCACCGAGTCGCGCTGGCGTCTCTGACATGCACGGAACGAAAAGCTGTGCCCTCGCCCCTCCCCTCCCCTCCCCCCATCTCCTCCTCTCCCTGTTTGCAAGAAGGGCGGGGGAAGAGGAGGAGACGTGAGGAGTGAATTTTCAGGGGGAAAACGACAGTGCGAGTGAGCAGTTTGAGCTTTTTATTATCGGTCCACTTTATCTGTGAATTTTTAATTATCGGAAATATCTATTTGACGTCATAATTGTCCATTATCGGCCAATAATTATCTGAAACCGATATTATTGTGCATCCCTAAATTACGGGAGGGAATTGAGACTTTGAGCAGGTTCCAACAGACTATCTTACCTCCAACTTTTTCTATTCCTGCTAACAAACCTCTTGTTTCCGGTTTTTCCAAAATTTTGCATCATGGTGATGAAACCAAAACTGGGCCAGCAACCTGAGCGTCTTCACAGACAAACAAGACGAGCGCCAAATCTCCCTCACTGCTTTTTTCACAAATTGCACACTTCACACTTTTACAACAACTTGGCCTTTAGGAGGTTGAAGGCGCTGCACAGAGATAGCATATATAAACATGTTTATTTATTGTGCTGCAGCGGTTCAGGTCTGGACGCGCTGCTGTTCCTGTCCGGTGTAGGAACACCGGTTTTGTTCAGTTCCATCCTCTTCATGCTCCCTCCTCCTCTGACCAGAGCGGCTTGTTGGAGAGAAACTGAGGTATTTCTCAGTTAGAGGTGCATAGGAGTCTCTCTCCTCCTGGAGGGAAACATTAATGACCAGAGGAGAGACTAAAAACAAGGCAGCGCAGCGCTGGAGCCCCACCTCCTCACCCCAGCATGCTTTATTTTATCCATCCATCCATTTTCTGTAACCGCTTAGTCCTCCACAGAGGGTCGCAAGGGAGCTGGTGATTATCTCCAGCGGCCAAGGGGCGAGAGGTGGGGGACACCCTGGACAGGTCGCCAGTCCATCGCAGGGCCACACAGAGACGAACTAGACAAACAATCAACCACACACCCACTCACACCTTTGGACAATTTACTAGTCCAGTTAGCCTGACAGTCATGTTTTTGGTCTGTGGGAGGAAGCCGGAGTACCTGGAGAAAACCCACACATGCAGCTTTATTTTATAATTAATTATATAAAATTACATTACATTATAATATATTAAATTATATATATATATATTGCAATATATATAGTTACCGCAGATGCTTATAATTATATCGCAAAATGGATTTTAGGCCATATCGCCCAGCCCTAAGCTTAATGTTTTTCTGGCATTTTGCTAAAAATATCTTGTAGGAAACTCTGTTTTAATATAAATAAACTGTCAGTCATCAAAACTTTTTGACTAATACTTTCATGCACTGACAGCTCAGCTTCAGTCAAGTCTTCCTGCAGGTTTCATCTATTTCATTCAGCAGTTAAACAGCAGGAAATACAACTTTTAAGTTTTATAAACTTTTACTTTCACTTCACTTTCACTTTATTATAGAAGTCCCCATAGGGAAATTTGTCTTGCAGACAGGTGAACATGAAACACAATCACAGACACACTTATATCAGCAGTAGAGCTGCACCATATTAGGAAAACCTGTGATGTGTGATAACAGTGTGATACAGTGATGATGATGTCACATGGAATAAATGAACACTTAAATAGGGTTCTATAAAATCTGCTTTAGTTTTTCCCAAATGAAATTATGTAAATTTTTTTGTTTCATTTGTGTGAATTTCTCTTTTCCATTCCAACCACATTAATCATCCTAGAAAGTGAGTATTTAAAAAAACTAATAAAAAATAATTTAACAAATCAATTCTGAATCTAATGGCTCTTCTTTAACAAATGAAACAGCGTTCTGAGGTGCAGCTGAACATTTAATGTTTTAAAGGTTTTCTAAAGTCAAAACTTTATGTGCAAAACAAAGAATGTTTTGTATCACAATTTCATCAAAAATAATCTTTTTGTGAAATTAAAAAAAATAAAAATAGAGCAGAGCTCAACATAAAATATGTTTCATAAAGAAACAGAAAACCTGTCAACAGTAAAAACTCACCAGGACCTGTTCACTATTACCATCTCTCACAGAGAGACAGACACAGGCTGGGTGGGTTTGATGGAGACCGCTCTCGTATTCACACACACACACACACACACACACACACACACACACACACACACACACACACACACACACACACACACACACACACACACACACACACTCGTGGTTGCCACTGTTCAGCATGTCTTGCAAAGCACCTGTTTGTAGAACATCATCTCCAATTGAGGGACGTGATACTTTTTTAACCACAAGTTTGTCCCTGCTGATATCTCTCTCTTAGCTAACTCAGAGTTGACTATTCAGCAGCATCTATTGGGGGAGCAGGCATGTAAAAACAGCTCTTTCTGATTAGACGGGCTACATTTGATTGGTCAAGTACTTCAAGCTTCTGTGTGACCGACAGTTAGCTTATGAAGAATGGATGTGGAGCATGTATGGAAACATTTGAGCCAAACATTTATGGCTGTTTCTGTTGTGTTTTGCGATGGGCCTATCACACATGCTGATATCACCATGACGATGCATTTATTGTGCAGCTCTAATCAGCAGACGGTCCTGCTGGACTCGACCCATGATGCACCAGAGGTGCTACGTTTTGTTGCTGATGATTTTATGTTTGCAAACATTCATACAATTCCATGTAAATAAGAAGCCTTCTACAACCAGTAAGATAGGAATTATTTATAACCTTGACACAGAATGTACCTCAAAATGGCTGAAAATCCCTTTAAAAATCGACATGCTTTACTGGACTAATGCTCAAATCCTCTAAACCCCACGCTGCTTTAACAAATTCAATCCTAAGAGGCCTGACTTGCTTCATAACGGCAGGAACTGCCTCATTCAGCACAACCAGCGATCCACCACAGACTGTTTACCCTCTAAAACAAAAACTTTATTTATACCCAGTCAGTCTGCAAAAACTCTGCTTGTGCTTTCCCAACAATATGGCCTGACTGATCCTTGGAGGTACAGATTTTCTAACGCCAGAGCATATTATTTTTTCTCTCACGTCCACCGTACGTTCTCTAGAATTGACTATTTTCTTTTAGATGTCAGACTACTCTTGAAAGTGACTGCAGTTGATTATCATAGTATTGCCATTTCAGATCATGCTCCAGTTTCTCTAGATTTAAATTTGCCTTATCGATCTGGTTCACTGAGGCAGGCCCGGATTAATGCACAGGCTAGGTATGGCTGAAGCCTAGGGGCCCCGTGTGTCTGGGGGCCCCCATTGGTCAGCAGGGTTTTTCAAATTTGCATAGCGGCCGCCTCCAGCTGATTTCACTCTGCCCGCAGCTGTGTGGATGTTAGGCAGTTGCAGCAAACAGGTAAATATTGTTTTGGGTTTTTTGTAACCCAGTTCTTCTGTACTAAGTCGGTACTAAAACAAATGTTACGATTCCAGGGTTTATGAGGAACCGGTGGTACCGACGTAGCGGGTCCACCTGGTTTTTGCGACGCTAGCTGGTCGTTTTTCGTCATTTTCGGTCATTTGACGGATTAAAATCACACACCTGTGTGTGTGTGTGTGTGTGTGTGTGTGTGTGTGTGTGTGTGTGTGGGTGCGCATGCGCTCCATCAGACCGCGCTGTATTGGCGAGTGGCAGCAGCCTGTCACAGGGACTCCTCCTGCGTAAATGCGCAGCGCTCCGGATTCTGGACGTGGCGTTCCACGGAGCTCAGCGGTACAGAGAACGAGAACTCCCAGAGCGTTGAACCAAGTTGGTTTATTTTCTAGATCAGTCTGGATTTATGAACTGAACTGAGACATATAAATGTTGCAGTCAGAGGCGATCGCGTGGATGCGCTCATTGCGCTGCGCTCCTCAGACGGGGAGAGTTATTAGAGTTCTCCAGATGAAGACTTTGTGATCAGCTGGTTTATTCTCTAGATCAGTCTGGATTTATGAACTGAACTGGACCTGGTGTGCAGATCAACTGAGCTGAACCATCAGAACCACGATCTTCTGTTCTGCAGCTTCATTAAACATCAGGTTCTCCAAACTGCAGTGGAGGAGGAATGGTCAAGGAACAATTCCAATATATTTTTTTACAAGGAATGAAATAATGCTGCCGAAAATGTCATTATTATAATTTCTAAATTAATAAGTGACAGGTAAAAATAGATTATGACCGGATTTTTTTTTTTACCGTCAGTCAAAATGGTCAGGTTAGTACCACCTCTGTCTCTATTTGAGCAGGAAAAACCCTGAAATATATGATTTTATTTAAATGTACATGCAAAAATATTCTTAAACTTTATTGGTCCACAAAATCATAAGCAACACTGATTGAGTAACCAAATAAATAAATAATAATAATAATAATAATAATAATATATATATATATATATATATATATATATATATATATATATATATATATATATATATATATATATATATATATATATATATATACATACACACACACACAAGCGATTGGAACAATCGGTACCGGTCAAAGTTTCGGGTCACAGACTAGGGGGCCCCTGAACAAGTGTAGCCTAGGGGCCCCAGTGCACCTTAATCCTCCCCTGCACTGAGGGTTTGGAGGTTTAATTAGGTTCTTTTAGCGGAAGAATCCTATAAACAATTTTTACAATCTCAAATTTCACTTTTTTTCGACCTTAATGATACGCCCGATGTAAGTAGATGCACTCTTTGGGAGGCATCTAAAGCTTATATCCGAGGTCAGCTCATTTCTTTTATTTCCAATCAGAAAAAGGCTGAATCTTCTCTCATCAATAGTCTTCTTCGAGATATTAAAAATGTTGATCAACAATATGCTACTAACCCTGATCCTAGTCTTTATAAGAAACGTGTCTCTCTTCAGACAGAGTTTGATCTAGTTTCTACCACGCAGGTTAGAACGTTATTACTAAAATCTAGACAGCGGTTTTATGAGTCTGGTGACAAGGCTGGGAAGCTTTTGTCACATCAAGCAAGGGTGGAGGCATCTTCCAGACTCATTTCGGCGGTGAAGTCCTCCTCAGGAGAGACTCAAACTGACCCGACAATTCGCAAAATTCTATGCCACCCTTTACACACCTGAGTGTTTACTGCCGTCTAATGCCATAATAGAGAATGTTGATTTTCCTCGAATTGTTGAAGACTCTGCAGAACGTTTAGGTGCCCCGATCACCATGACTGAAATTCAGGAAGCCATTGGGGCGCTTCAGACGGGTAAGTCCCCTGGTCCTGATGGTTTTACTGTCGAATATTACAAGGCCTTTTCAACCTCGCTCAGTCCCTTTTTAAAAGACATGTACAATGAAGGTTTTGCCTGCAGTCGACTACCAGATACCCTGTCGGAAGCCACCATCTCTTTACTTCTAAAAAAGAACAAGGACCCTTTACTTTGTGGTAGCTATAGACCTATATCACTTTTAAATGTTGATCTTAAAATTCTTTCAAAGGTGCTCGCTTCTCGTTTACAACATCTTTTGCTTTCCATTATAGGAGCTGATCAGACTGGTTTTATGTCTGGATGGCAGTCTTCATCCAACACTAGACGCCTTTTGAACATTATCACTTCGTCTGACACTTCGGTTCCAGAAGTGTTGGTTACACTCGACACAGAAAAGGCCTTCGACAGGGTTGAATGGGGTTTCCTGTATGATGTACTGGCTAGATTTGGACTTGGTAATTCTTTTATAAATTGGGTTAAGCTTCTCTACTCCTCTCCTAGGGCCTCAGTTCGTACTAATGATACTTTATCACCCCCATTTCCTTTAGGGCGTGGCACCAGACAGGGTTGCCCCCTTTCCCCCCTATTATTTATTTTGGCAATAGAGCCTTTAGCACTGTGGCTGCGCTCAGAAGTCAACTTCAAAGGCATAATGCGTCTTACTACTGTTCACAAAGTTTCTTTGTACGCAGATGACCTCCTTCTTTATGTTTCCCATTAATTCTTTCCCTGTAATTTTTGATATTTTGATACAGCTGCATATCCGGTTATAAATTAAACTATCAAAAGAGTGAGCTGTTACCTGTCAATGACTCTGCTAAATTGTTACCCACTTCCATAGTACCATTTAAATGGGCAATGGCAGGTTTTCGCTACTTAGGTATTCGGATTTCCACAAACTTATCAGATTTATTTCACATTAATTTCACTCCAATGATCAACAAAACTGAGGGTGACTTTGTCCGCTGGTCGGCTCTGCCCCTCTCACTTGTAGGTCGGATAAATTTGGTAAAGATGGTGATCCTCCCAAGGTTCCTTTACCTGTTTTCAGCACCTTCCCATTTTTCTTAACAAATCATTTTTTGAGAAGTTGGATAAACTTATCTTAAACTTTCTGTGGGGTGGTAAGCCTGCCAGAATTAGAAAATCAGTGTTACAATCACCTAAGGACAAAGGGGGCTTTGCTCTGACAATTTTTATATATTACTATTGGACGGCCAATGTGCCAAAGCTTCTGTTTTGGATGTGTGATGAAGATTCATTGCCTGAATGGGTTCACTTGGAAAAAGGAGTTTGTCCTTTCTCATTACGTTCTGCTCTGTGTTCACAACTTCCGCTTCCACTTTCACGTTTGACAGGCAGTCCTCTGATTTTAGCCTCCTTAAAAATCTGGAACCAGTCTGGGAAACACTTTGGGCTCGTGGGCCCTTCTGTTCTAACCTCTATTTATCAAAACTGTGCTTTTGAACCGTCCAGGAGCGATCCAGCATTCCGGGTCTGGCATAACAATGGTATAAAACACATCAATGACTTATACACGGACAGTTATTTTTCTTCTTTTGAACAGCTTTCTGCTACATATAACCTCCCAAATCACCATCTGTTTCATTTTTTCCAAGTAAGGGACTTTGTCAAAAAACAGTTTCCCCACTTTCCAAACCGTCCTCCGGAAACTTTATTGGACACTCTCCTCTCTGCAGACCCTGTTGCAAAGGGCTGCATATCAGTTCTGTACAAATCCATTTGGCTAGCATCTTCAGCATCCCTTTCTGCCATTAGAAGTGTGTGGGAAGAAAGCCTTAACATTGTGTTCTCCGAACAACAATGGCATTCGGCTTTATCTCTTGTACACGTGTCTTCTATTTGTGCTCGCCATAGACTAATCCAATGCAAAGTTTTATTCAGGGTTCATTACACTAATGCTAGATTGGCAAAAATGTATCCTTCAGTAAATGACGCCTGCGGTAGGTGTAATATGTCCCCAGCAAACCACGTTCATATGTTTTGGTTGTGTCCCAAATTGGGGCCTTTTTGGACACATGTTTTTGACACCTTGAGCCGTGCTTACAGTCACAAGATTGCCCCAAACTCGTTGTCTGCGATTTTTGGTATTCCCCCTTTAGCAGGCCTGCCAAGGGCGTTAACACGGGCTCTTGCGTTTACTACCTTACTAGCCCGCAGGCTGATTCTGCTTAATTGGAAACTGCCCCAGCCCCCTTCACCTTCACGTTGGGTTCGGGAGGTGCTTTATAATCTGAAGTTGGAGAAGCTGAGGTTTATGATGAATGGATCAATAAAATTGTTTCATGACATCTGGAATCCATTTTTGCAATATGCTGACTCTATTAATTTGGACAATGACTAGGTTAACTTTTTTATTTTTTTTTATTTATTATTATTTTTTAAAGATATATATATATATATATATATAAATATATATATATATATATATATATATATATATATATATATATATATATATATATATATATATATATAACGACAGCAATTATTTCATTCGCTTCAGATCGGACCAGTTATTGTGTGTGTGTATGTGGTGTGGATGTGTGTTTATGTCTGGCCTAGTGTTTAGGGTAGTGGGTGGGTTTTATCATGCAAACAAGACCTTCTATATCCATTGAACTGTGCGAGCTCTATATTTTGTATGTTGGGGTTTGTTTAAAAAATGTTCAATAAATAAAGTTGGAAAAAAAAACTTTATTTATAAAGAACTTTAAACAACCAGGACAGGCCCAAAGGGCTTTACAGTAAAACAGGTTAAAGCAGCACAGATATAACATAAAACATCTAAAAACAGCCCTTTGGTAAGAGAAGAGATAAGTCTTCCAAACAGCACAAACACAGTCTGAGTCCTAGGAACCCTCGGGATCAGCTGACCTGAGAGGTCAGGGGTCATCAGGCTGTAGCAGCTCAGAGAGGTGGGAAAGGGTGTCACAATGGAGGCTTTAAAAAAATCAAACAAATTTAGAATAAGTGAGGATAGATACCCACCTGGGATGGTTTATTTACAGATCACAGGCTGACTTCATTGTTCTAACCAACCAGGAGCTCCTTCCTGTAGAGGTGATGATCTGATCAAAAGCTGCAGTGATGCTCAAGGAGGTCCTGTCCTGTTATCTCTGACTGAAACCTGAGGAGGGACACAGTCACTGCTGATTGGCTGTCAGTCTGCATCTGATCACATGAATCCAATAAACTTTATTCACTTAACTGTTAAACATTTAGTTTTAAACAACTATTAGAAATTAGAAAAAAAACAACTATTAGTTACAGTAGGAGGAGCCTTTAGGGAGGATTCCAGAAATCTTACAGAAAACTTTGTTGGCCTGTAGATGTTTAAAATCTGGAGTTCTGTTGGAACAACAGAGGTCCACTCTGACTTTGGTCCTGCTCAGACTAACTGCTAGCTTGTCAGTCCAGTCAGAACTAATCCTTGTTTCTTCAGCCTGAGGCTGTTCATGTGCAGCAGGTAAGATGTTATCTGTTTTTAACCGTTTCACAGAAACCCATGTCTAAAGGCTAGTTTATACTTCTCTGTCTACGTCGGTACGGAGACACGCAACGCCACTATCCGTCAATGCAAGGGCTCTCCAACAGGCCTGCATGGACAGACGGAGTCGAGCTCACTTTTCTAACTATCCATCGAACGAGACGGAGAGTGCACGTCTCTGATTGGTCGGCTCAATAACCCGAGATCATTTCTGGCTCGACGCCGGTATCAACAGAGTAGTAATAGTAGAATAGGGGAAGCAGATATGGATCAGCTCGAGAAACGTCTGGAAGACAAATTACAACATTTATATAATCCATCAGTGTCCCTCACAGGTTGAACAAGAGCTGCAGATTCGCTCGTCCTCTGCCTCGTCCCCACTGGACGGACATTCAACAGACGCCGCTGTTTCCTTCGCTGCCGTTTAATTATTTTTAACAACATTGTTTGTTCCTTGAGATCAATTCGTTCCAGCTCAATCAAAATTTCTTCTCTGTCGGCCATTACTAAACTGAAGTAAACAAACTTTGGTCGACCGGCGATGTTACTGCAGAAAAGCTTTACGCCCTCTGCTGTCCTGGTGGAGAACTGCTTCACAACACCAACAGAGAATTATAAATCAAAAATGTCACCGTCAATACATGTGAGCACAAACGTGCTGTAAGGATCTGAACTGTCACTACAAGTCAAAGCAATCTCTTTTTTAAAACGTACCTATGTTTTCTTTTATTGTCTGGTTTTAATGCTTCACATGGGGTCCCTGTGGAGGTCAGAGGGACATTCAGACGCTGGTCGGGGTAAAATAGCGACTCACCCGCCATCTGGCTCTGATGAAGCCTGGAGATTAGCAAACAGCTCAAGACTTTATCATGTAAACACAAAAATAATAACTCATAGTGACCCTGAAGGACTCGATTTACTCTGTGATTTGGAGCTGGAAACATCACCATTTTTATTTTTGAATGGGCGTATGTTTGTTTAGTACTGAAGGAGATCTTTTCTTTTCAACAAATCTCTTTTTGAGTGAAGTTTAGATACAGGCACCTGAACTAGGGATGGGACGATACACTTAAACTCACGATACGATGCACCTCGATATGTCAGAGTCACTATACGATATTTCACGATACGATATCAAGAAGAAGAAAAAATAAAAAATATTACTGTATAATACCAACTTGTTTATTTTTGTTTCAGTTGCACACGGGGAAACACAAGGCCTAACAGGCCAAACACAAACCAGAACACTCCCTTAGTGTTGCTCTAACCCTAGGTTGTTATCTCAGGTTTGTTTCTGATCACGACTTCTAAACCTCCTACTCTCAACCCAAGGTTTAAAACTGAAGGAGGCTCTTTAATGGAGACAATGAGTCTTCAAAATAACTGGAAAATTCAGCTGTTTTCAATTCAAACTGAACATGATCATGTCCAGGATGACAGAGAATCTACTCCAACATGCTGCAGCGTTCTGTCAAAAGGGAATCTGAAACTTCAATCTGGCTGCTGTCAGTAACAATAAAACAGATTTAAAACATTAAAACTCTAAGCAGATTAAATAGGTCAGAAAAAGCAAAATAATAATATTAATCTCACAACTTTGTGTGTTGTCAGATTATTATTATTATTACTAATAATAGGTTCATTTATTGGTCAGCCATTTCAGGTCCTAGAGGGCTGAACCCAGCAGCTTCTCATCTGGAGGACTTTAATTATTTTACAGTTTATTTGTTCAGCGTTCTGACGTCTGGCTCATATAGATGAGTGAGTGTAGATGTGTCTGACTGTTGATTTCTGCAGTGAGACATGAAAACTCACCTCACTCCAACACCTTTAAATCCACCGTGTTGTATTTTAACGAACTTCCTCCGGTATTTCCACGGTAGTTTTTGTTGCAGGACGCAAAGTTTACATCACTCTGATGGAGTAAAAGTTCGGCAGATATACTTTCACTTTCATTTCCGGCGCTGTGCTCCGGGACAGCAGGGAGGAGAGGGAGAGACATGCACACAGAGGGTCTGCAGGCTGCATGATCAGCTGTGAAATACTTTGTTCAGTCTTGGCAGATCACGTTTTTTTTTTTTTTTCATGGACATCACCCGATTCTGTTCAGCAGCTGATGCTCGATGTCAACCCTAAATTGCCTGCATTACTACTACTCATTACTACTACTCACGCAGCAGCGCCATCTAGTGTTCAATCGCGATTCATTTTTTTCAACTCGATGCATTTCGTCACGTTTTATATCGCGAAATTTCGCCAAACGGTATTTCGTCCCATCCCTAACCTGAACTCGGTCCTGCTTCCTGCTCTGTTATGGATGCTTAGTGATAAATAACTGAAAACGATCAACTGTTACATTTAATTTGCTGGAATTCAGCCAACATTACAAAGGCCAACACCCTTTACTTGGTGCTGACGTTCTATCGCTGAGTTCAGGACAGCTCGGTTGATTTGATGTTGTCAGAATCAATGAGACGAGAGCAGAAGCTGCTGATGTTACAGGAGTAAAATGTCCAAACGCCTTTCCTTTGAGTGGAATGAGTGAGTGGGCTGTAGAGGCTGGCAGCTCAGTGAATGTGTCTCTTCTACTTTCTGCTGGTTTCCTCTTAATGAAGTGAGCAGAATATTTTGCATATTGTCTCCCAGTACATTCACCATCTACTGCTCAGAAGATTTTTCTCAAGAGCCTGTTACTCGTTTCAGTGCTCCCAAAAATCAGGAGACAATAATACAGTTTCAGATCATATATTTTCATAAAATCAGGAAAATACGAGTCCTGCTCTTGTTGGATTCCTCAGTAATGCGTTCACGTACAACCTGCCATGGTTTTATTCTGCAGCATGCAGTCTCAAAAAATCTATCCAGGTAAATAGTTAAAGGAGTGGTTTTCTGGATTATTTTATAGTTTTGCATTGTTCTCTAGTGTAATTCGATGCTATCTGTGTAATTTTTTATAAAGAAAGAAGCTTTGATGCTTATAATATAAGCTTTAGAAGTTTCCCATCTGACACCTGAATTTGAAACAGCAGGATTCTCATTAGTATTCATGATATGCACAGCACTCGCTTCTGATTGGATGACCAACATGTCAATACTCCGCCCCCCGAAATGTCCCGAGATACTTTGGAAAGTGAAAAAGTTAAACACCCAAAACAGTAGCTTCTAGTCTTTACTAAAGATTAGCTTTGAGGGAGCCTGCTTCCTGCTAAAACTCATTTCCTCAGTTTCCCTCCTCTTGTTCTCCTCTTGCTGTCTGTCAGCCTTGCTCCCCTCCGACAAGGGGGGGGGGGGGGGGGGGGGGG
>SSNR01000309.1:596104-619961 GCA_006937965.1 Callopanchax toddi | reverse complement strand
GGGGGGGGGGGGGGGGGGGGGGGGGGGTCGCACAGCGTGGTGCTGACCACGGCTTAAACACACACAGAGGGAGGGGAAAAAACAGAGAGAGAGTAACCTGCGGCAGGCAGCCAGCCAGCTACAGTATATCCCCGAGTTGGGAACACTGTCTGAGTTCCGCTATTTTGCATTTTCAACAAAAACAAAAGCTAGCAGCTGGGCGGACCGAAAGGCGTTACCATCTCAGCCAATACACGTTGTGACGTCAAAAATTCCAGAAATGCTCTTCCGCATTTTTAAGTTTCTGTTCTTCCTTATTCTGTTTTTTCTAAATAACCAGGGAACGGAGAGTTTTCATGTTTGACCTACATGACAGGCTCAGGGGGACCTATTGGAAACTATGAAGACCTGAAAAAAATGGATTCTGAATAAACCACCCCTTTAAAGGAGCATGAGGCAGCTTTACGAAACGAAACGAAACTCACCAGCGCTGCGAGTAACTACAGCCTGGCACGGGAGCGCACCGAAACTCCTCACTAATGTGCAGATCTAGTTCTGCTCATTCGGGTTCAACCAAAGTCAAGCGGAGACATGATTCCATAAATAAAAATACATTTTAGTAATACAAAAGGAAATATGGTAAAACAGTCCACTGCGTCACACATAATCGGGCTATGGCTCGGTCAGACCGCCAGCCTAATAGTGCCAGAGGGGAGCTAACCTCCTCCACTCCTGTGCTCCTATTCTGAATTGACGGAGAGGACCAGCAGTCTGTCAGCGCCGAGGCTCAGAGCACCGTGATGTCGGTTGATCTACCACTGGCTACACGGCCAGCCGAGAGGATTCAGTCTCGCTTCTCTGCCGATCCGAGTTCCATTGTGTTGCCACGGTCACACACACACACACACACACACAACTTGCACAGAATGAGACGGCAGGGCTTCCACCAGCGGGGATGTCCTAAAAACCCAAAGCTATCAATAACCCGAGCCGCTGACATCAGAGTCCAACGTTCCCACTACCCAAACCATTACACATACAGTGTTCACTGATAACGCCTGCTACTGAACCGAACGCTGAGCGAAGGCAGAGCGGAAGCTGTAGTAAGTCAGGGGATATCACCGGGTTTCCTCCCCAAAAGGCTGCGTTCCGTAACACCAGACTAGCGAGTGCAGCAAAGCTGCCTCTGTGAGCGGACTGAGGAGGTAATCCAGTCAGGGAGGGGATCAGCTGAGCCCAGACACACGGTCACATCCACACATCGCTGTGCGCTCGTCTACACAGCACCTATAGCTCTGTGAAACCCTGTAATTAATCAGAGTAGTTGTCAGCTCTATGACCGCTGCCTGTATTATGAGAAAAGCAGCTGTCAAGATGAAGTATGTCGGCCATTGGCACGCAATGCAATGGTGCAATACTGCCACCTACCGCATATACATTTCTTTCTAGTTTTGAAGCTTTCGAGAATGCACAAGCAGCATCAGTTGACATCACATCTGTAGGACAGCACGGGAAATTCGGGCCCGAATTGCAGCGCATTTTACCGCTCACAGCCTGCTCAAGACAATGGAACGGTACATGGGTGGTCTCATTCTTTTAAGTTTAAAACGCTTTATCACCCATTAACTTCAAAAAACTGAACATGCATGATTATTTATTCTAGAAATGCTGTTCCCTGTTTCTTTAAGGGTTCAAAGGCTTGTCACCGAGTTGGTACCCTCTCATCTTGTCCCCAGCTGTTGGTACTCTAGTAGTTTGCACTTTACACTATTCAAAGATCAGGTTTTTTACCTCTGTTTGCAGCCATGAACCCTTAAAAGGAAAATGTAGGTCGTTTTACTGGAATGATGTTTATATACATTGGTTGGTCCTGTCAACATTTTCCACTCAGGATGTCCTCGTTCTCTAACATCTGACAAGTTGATCAAGATGACACCAGAATCAGTAAACCATCATATCTACTATACTGTATAGCTCATTAGGCACTACAGTGAAACTTTATTAATAAAGAGTCAAAGTGAGGAGATCAGGGACATCACTCAGTCTCAAAGTCTTTCATCTTGATCAGGAGGAGCTGTTTGATGAATACGGTGCATCACTGAAGGCACAGTGAGGCGTTCTCACTGATATTTATACAGATTAAAACGGACTGATGAACCTTTTTTTCCTTTGGGCATTTCCCTTCAGGGTCTCCACAGTCAATCACCAGTCTTCATCTAACCTTGTCCTCTACATCCTCTACTCTCCACCAATCAGCTTCATGTCCTCTTTCACTGCATCCATAAATCTCCTCTCTGGTCTTCCTCTAGGTCTCCAGTTCCCAGCTTAGCATCCTTCTACTGATAGAAGGATACTCTCTCACTCCTCTACAGGTCCAAACCATCTCAGATCTGATCTCCTAAACATCTAACATGGTCTGTCCCCCTCTGATGGACTCAGTCCTGATCCTGTCCATCTTTGTCTCCTAAAAAGAGAATCTCAGCATTTACATCTCTGCTACCTCCAGTTCTGACTCCTGTCCTCAGAGCCACAGTACACTATCTCTGGTCTCACCACTGTCTTCTACACCTTCCTTTCATTAATCTGGAAACTCTTTTTATCACACATCACCCCTGACACTCTTCTCCATCCATTCCAACCTGCTTCAACATGTTTCTTCACCTCATTTCTTCACCAAAATGGAGTGATGAATCGTCCCTGTGAGCTGATGTGAGCAGCTGACCATGACACAGCATCACAACCAGCACAACTAGCATGCAACTACAGGGTTGCACATAAGTGGTGTGCAGACGCACATGAGTACCAAATATAATGTGTGTACCAGTTCCTTTCACCACCACACTCCTTTTCCCGCCGGTGTTATGTCCACCGCCTGTGGTGGTATTGATCACGCAGCCTGTCATTACACACTGACTGCAACCTGAGCCTAAGCCACGTTAAGATTTACTTTAACTAACCAAAGTGACACGGTCTGACAGCTAGCTCATACTGCAGAGGGAGCTTAGCAACACACACAGTTCAGTCTGTTTGACAGGAAATGGAAGGACAGATAAATGGATAGCCATATTTTGATGCATTTTTAAAAATAAATGCATGCAACAAAAAGCACAGGGGTAAAGATGATTTAACCAGAATTTTAATTGAAGTACTTTTTATGTTTGACGCTGACATCTTTGTCAAACAAATTGCAAAAGGAAAATGTGATGAATCTGATTCTTGTTTCATGCTGTGTCCATATAGAATGGTTCTATAGGGGAGGCACACAAAAATAATGCACAATCAGAATCAGTGTGTATCACACACTCATGCATGTGTCATGGATGTGGTAACATCTAGTAGGAATGTGTGTGAGTTAGAGAGAGAGTAATGTTTAATCCTCTCCGCCACAACACACGGTCTTTCTCTCTGAGCTGAAGCTAAATTTAGAAGTCCAGTCTCTGCTGTGGGGCAGCAGACACGCACACACACGCACGCACGCACACACACGCGCGCGCACACACGCACGCACGAGCACGCACACACACGCACACACACACACAACATGCACATGGACACATAAAAACTGGGGAACCAACAACAAACAAGCACATAAACAGACCTGCTATGAACGCAGGTGGAGCCGCTGGTTGCTGCAATGTAGTAACTACAACCAGACCCACCTCTGCTCTGGAGCCTTGACTTTTTCATAAAAACTTTGTCTTTAAAATGGTAAATGTCCTGTATATATACAGTGCTTTCTTGAGTGTTCTACACTCTCCAAAGCACTGTACAACACATTCACACACTGATGGTGATGAACTACATTGTAGCCACAGTTGTCCTGGGGCGCACTGACAGAGGTGGGGATGCCATGCTCCAGCGTCCCCCAAGTCCCTCTGACCACCACCAGTAGGCAAGGTGGGTGAAGTGTTTTGCCCAAGGATATAATGACAATCTAACTCAGCTGGAGCTGGGATTGAACTGGTGACCCTCCGTTTACCAGACCGGCCAACTGAGCTACTCACCGCCCCAAAAATAGAAATGGAAAATGGAAATTCATCTTCAGCATCTAGCAAATGTATGGTTAAAAATAGTATCTAAAATCACAGACAGTAAAATACATAGAAGTACTCTAGTAGCCCAAATATAAGACAGTTTTTTCCTGTAAACTCGCCTGAAAAGACAAGTTTGTCTCATATTTGGGGTCTAGACTTTAACGTGTCAATAACAAGTAATGACTCAGAACTGACATGACTTGCAACAGGTGACTGGATGCTGCTGTCAACCAACCAACGTGCAGCTCAAACTTAGCTGTGCACATAGAGCAAGGAGTACGGTAAAATCATCCTCAGCAGCATGATGGAGAGTGGATGTTCTGAACAGAGCAGCTCAGAAGTTCATCCATCCATCCATTTTCTATACTCGCTTAATCCTCCACAGAGGGTTGCAGAGGAGGTGGTGCCTATCTCCAGCGGTCAAGGGGCGAGAGGCGGGGGACACCCTGGACGGGTTGCCAGTCCATCACAAGGCCAGCTCAAAGTTGACCAAATGAACCAACTAAGGAGACGTTATTATTGATTTCTTGATGGATCAAGCGTCCTTCTGAAAGTGGTGTCTCAAACACCATGATAGGTCAGATCGCCTGGACTTTGAAGTTGACTCCAGTAGCTTCTGGTGACCTGGTCACTCTGGTAATGACAGCCATGTCCTAAGATGATCAATGAGTCAGGAACAACCTGGTGTACTTTTAGGTGATGTCTAATCAGATTTAACAGTTAACTGATAAAAGCTGAGCTGGTTTCAAAAGTAACTGTCTTATCTTGGATTACAAATAAAGTCTTGCTGTGAAAAAGATGATAAAAAGTGAATTTCTCTTCCTCTGAGATGTTTGTCCTCAGAGGAGGTTTGGGTCTTTTGGCCTCCCCAGAGTTGAATCTGAGGTGGAGGTTTTGGGTGGTTGCTGCCAGGCTAGTGCAGCTCCACTGCATCCATCAGCCTCTCTCCGGCTGTGGGTGTGGGCTCCTGGGTGGCTAGGCCTCTCTCCGGCTCTGGGTGTGGGCTCCTGGGTGGCTAGGTCTCTCTCCGGCTGTGGGTGTGGGCTCCTGGGTGGCTAGGTCTCTCTCCGGCTGTGGGTGTGGGCTCCTGGGTGGCTAGGCCTCTCTCCGGCTGTGGGTGTGGGCTCCTGGGTGGCTAGGCCTCTCTCCGGCTCTGGGTGTGGGCTCCTGGGTGGCTAGGCCTCTCTCCGGCTCTGGGTGTGGGCTCCTGGGTGGCTAGGCCTGTGACTAACCTGCTCCTTGTTCCTGCTCCTGGCTCGGTGTCCCTCTTGCTGTTCCTTCGTTCTCCAGTTGGTTCCCCCAGCCCTCCTTTAAGACCTTTGTTTCTCCGGACTGTTTCTCTACTGTGTGACCAGATGACAGGTGTGCAGGTGATGTGGGCACCAGGCCAACACTGCAGTCTGTCTTCATTCCGTTTTCTTCCTGCAGACACTTTCTAGCTTCACTCCTGTTATGTTTTACTATAACAGTTTATGTCTGTTCCTTTTTGGCAAATAAACAGAACAGTATTATCAGAGCTGCACCATTTAGACACGTTTCATCAGCAGCTTTTTGTTTTTCTCTTTTCCTTTTTAAGTCGGATTATTTAGACTCTCTGAACAGAGCCATAAGCAAAGGATTACTTTCTTTCTTGATGTCAGCTCAGTTCTGGAACGATCTGGGATTTCACCAGTGACCCCCTGATCTTAGATTGTTGCAGAGGCTTTGGTAGAATTAACTCTGATGCCAGCTGGTTCTGATTGTCATGTATAAAACACAGGCAGCAGAAGCACAGCCAAAAGGTTCCATTACTCCAGACAGTCTCCTACTGCTGGAGACTGTTATAGAAGTTTAATCTCCACAGCATTCATTATAAAACACTTTACTGAAATGTAGGCCACCTGTCATCTCACCCAATAGACAGTATGCTGCTAACTTAATCTACCTAAAAGAAAAAACCCATAAAAGGCACAGAAAACATACTGTTCAGAGGGTGAATAGACATAGAACATGGATTAATTATTTGTATATGGACGTTATTTAGAGAGATGTTTAGAGACCTTCAGAAATAGAGGATTCTTCTTAATCTATTATGCAAGAACAGGCAAGAATCAACTTCCTTATTGAAACAGAAGCAAGTCCAATCAGGGAAAAGTAGATGAAGACAACAAAATATACAGTTTGGTGAATCAGAATCAGAATAGCCTTTATTGACCAGAACAATGACGTCTCATAATTCCAGAATTTGACTTGGTTGCAGTGAACCCGGGCTGCCACTAGATGGCGTCTTTGTTGCAGATGGAATGTGCAAACAGTGTGAAATGATATAACAGAGGATAAGAAAGAGGAAGAGAAAAACCGACTGCTGTCAGCTGACCTCCAGTAGAAAGCCAGCTGCTAACAGTAGAAAAACCTCTCAGCAATACAGTCACATGGGGGAGAAACAGAATGAGGACATTAGGGAGGAATGGGCCGGGGTCCCCTTACTATATAACGGGAGTCTACGTCTATGTGTGACGTCATCGCTTCCGCCGGGATAGATGAGAGGGCAGGGAGTTCCAGGACGGAGAACAGAGTTGGGTTGAGCAGCCTTCCGCTTCTTCCAGCCGCTTGTTGAGGGGAAAGCCAGGATCATCCTGATCGTAGATTTGTCTTCTGGCATCTCTTGACAGCACCAATTGTAGGTGTATATAAAAGTGACATAAGATTTTGCCTTGCTTTCTTTCTATTGACATTCATCAAGAATGTGTATTTGGTCCCTTCTTCCTCTCAGTATACATAACCTGTTATGGACCAGTAATCCATTCATATGCATCCATAAGTGACTGGGCTTAGGAAGCATGATCAGTTCACTTCCCCAACCACAGAGCATGTCTAAAGTTTAGACAACTCACAAAACTTACTCTTTGTGATATTTTTAATTATGCAATAATTGTTTCATCAGTATGTGAGAAAAATCTCTGAAGGCTGTAATAAGTTTGACTGAACACCCTCGATGTCAAATGACGGCTTTAGACGATTTAAATGTCAGAGTAAGCTCTGCTGCTCCTGTGTCATGTTCATTCAAACCCTGTGATAAATCAGTACAACAGCCTCATTTATTGTTAGATGTTCTCACACATAGCCTAATATAGTTGCCATGGTTGCATCTTAACCTGCTCATGTTACAGAGACGTGTATTAAAAATTCTCTCTGTCCCTTTTCCTCTGCTGCAGACTTGCTAGTCATCAGGAAGGTTTTCGATTTGTGTGAAAATGAGACATAATCAGAAAACCTGTCAGGCTTTCCTTCTCTGATTTCCATTTTGATAGCCTGGTAAAATAATCTGGACTGAAATACAACTGAAAGCTCTGAAATGTAGGCTAAAAAGACTTAGGGCATATAAAGGAAAGTGAAACGAATAGAAAACAAATGATGTTTTTTATGATTTTTACAGCCTAAATCAGATAAGGAGGTCCTTTTAAATGCTGAATACCATTCTGTTGATATCAGACCATCTGGTGATAACACCACTCTTAGAACCATCTCCATATAATTTATGACTTCCTTCAGTAATGCTAAAAGGTTGATTCTTGATTCATTTTGAGAAACATCAGATACAGTGAATCGTTTTGTCACAGCACTGTTTCTGTTGATCTGAAATGTCTGACCAGCTCTAAATGAACCTTAATGCTGAATAGCACATAAAGGTAAAAAACCCTCAACTGATTTAGTTTGTTTCCATTTCTAAATGGTTTCTCATTTTCTCCCCCTCCTCTCGTCTTTTTGCAGACGATGCAAGCGGGGCGATGCCCGACAGATGAGCTGTCGCTGACTAACTGCGCCGTCGTGAGCGAGAAGGATCTGCAGTCAGGACAGTGAGTAGTCCTCATCTCTGTGTTTGTAAGAGAAGCAGAAACCCAGAATGGACCTTCTGTCTAAACACACACACACACACACACACACACACACACACACACACACACACACACACACACACACACACACACACACAAATCTTCACACTCAAAACAGGTAGAACAAATAGACAAAATAATAGAAGACAGTAGGGCTGGGTACCATTAAATATTTTTTGATACTACTACTTTAATACCTGGTTTTTGATACCGGTACCTTAACGATACTTTTTTGGTACCTATATGTATAATTCTTAGAGAAAATAACAAAGTACTATTCGTGGCGGGGTGTCAAGCATGTGTCGAAACAGGAAGTGCAGATTAAAGCAATTCTTCCTGGTCCCAGTCTGGACCGGCCCACGAAAATACCCGATGGCCAGTCCTCATCCAGACCCAGGGAATGTGCCATTGGCATAAGCGGTTTGGTGTGGGCCGCAACTGGCATTCGCCAGTTCGCCATTCGCGCACAGCACCTGTTCCTCTGGGCACCGCTGCACATATTATTGATGGAGATGCAGCGCTATTGCATGTATTGCATGATAGCTGGGTATTGATGGGGACACGTCACCTCTGTCCATGCCAAATCTACACCCATGTTTATGTTTATTCATTTATTAGATGCTTTTATCCAAACTTACACAATTAACAATCACCCCACGTGTGTATGGGGAGTGTCATGATGAGACAGACGGATCTTAAAGCGGCAACAACCACAACACAGCAGAATGAAATTAAAGATTTATTAAAGTAGTGAGGGCTGGAGTTCCAAGTGGAGCTGGGATCAGGAGGTCTGGATTTCACAGGAAAGCACTAATGGGAGGAGTGGAGAGGTTAATATTGTCCAGAGAACGTGGAGAAAGGATGATGAAAGGTTGCCAGAGGGTCTTACTGTTAGAGAAGCTGCAGTGGTCTGAAGGGAGGAGGTTCCAGTCCGGTAACAGGGTAGTGGAGGGTCAGGTGTGTCTGTAGCGTGGACAGGCAGGCAGAAACGGCTGGAGCTGGGGTCCCGGTGTGACTGGAGTTAGCTGAAGTTCTCAGGTTCCACAGGAGAGCAAGTTTTCTGCTGGGGGGAAAACAATGCAGAGACAGGTATTTTACTGACAATGCAGTTTAGGTTAGAGAGAAAGGCCTGATCACTCACTCAAGCGAGCAAAACAATCCGGCGCAGGCTTCTGGTCTTCTGAGCCTTTTAAGCAGTTCCTGATTAGCTGCTGATGCGACCCAGCTGTGCCTGTCACACCCTAGAGAGAGAGAGAAGGAGAGACACACCCAACACAGAACCTGACAGGGAGAACATGCTAATTCCACGCAGAAAGGCTGCAGCCGGGATTTGAACCTGTAACCTTTTGCTGCAAGGCAACAGTGGTAACACCTGCGCCACCATGCAGTTCATGATCCTGTATGTATCCCCAAAGGTATTACTTACCCTGTACGTTTCCTTGACATCTGCTGATAAGTTCCCTGTGTGTACTGTTGTAAGTAAATTTTAAGTACTCCTGTAAGTACCATGTAAGTACCCCTGTGCATATACCTCCCTGCCAGAAAAACCAGCATAGACCAGCATTGCTGTTACCAGCATATGTTGTGTTTTGGTGCTGGTATGCTGATCTATATTCATTAGTTCAACCAGCGTTGACCAGCATTGAATCATGCTGGTCCACCACCTAAACCAGCACCAAACCAGCATAGACCAGCACTGACCAGCATAGACCAGCAAATAAATCATGCCGGTGTAGGTACCCGATCTGCTCGGGCTGCCAGATCGACTCGGGGTGCTTCTCCTACCGACAACGTCACACTACGGCAAAGCCACTTGGACAAAATACTCTGTAAACCCCTATTGATACTGTTCTTTCACACATGTTTTGGAAAGAGTTTAACAGGTTTGTTATTAAATACATGATTCTTACCGCCTAAATGTTTTTTCATATCTGTAGTTTGTTAATAAAAACATGATGTTGTCTTTGTTTTGAAACTACATCAATCAACATCAGACTGTGCCAAATAAGCACAACAGTTCTCATATGTGAATGTTTTAAATGTATTTATATAGCAGGCCTGGCCATTTGTATAAATGTAGGATTCTTCTGTATATTTCATTAGTTCTGATGTAAATAAATCTAAAGATTCATTCAAACGAAGTTGTAGTCTTTACTCCAGTGAAGAAGGACTACAAACGTGTATTTGTCTGGACCAATCAAAAGCTTCAGTGTTAACGTGCATACGTAACATTTACGAACGTGGTGATGTCACGTACGTTAGTCATACGTTCAGCCAATCAGCTTGTGTTATGTAATCGGCAGGCGCAGGCCCCAAGCAGATCTGGCAGGCCGAGTAGATGTGGTACCTACACCGGTCTGGTCAATGCTGGTCTATGCTGGTTGAACTAATGGATCACTATAGACAGGGGTGCACAAAACTAGTCCTCGAGTCCGCATCAGAACCAGATTTCATTCATGCGTACCAGATCCAACTGCCCGAACGCGCCTTTGTGGACCAGCATTTCCGCGGTCCTGATGGGAGACCCATCGATCTGACGAGCTTCACATCCTGTTGCAGCGCAGCAAATGAGTGCTCACATGGCCTCTGAAGCTAGTGTACACACACAGCAGGACCTCGACACACACACACTCACAGCATCTCCAATGCACGTGGCACCGTGCCATTACGCACAGCTCCTTTGACGCGTACTTCAACACACACACAATCAGAGTACATCCGACCCACGCACGCAACTCACACATGCCCAGGAGGGGTGCAACAGGTCACAATAGATTCGTGATCCATACGGCTCACCCTCTATGTTTCGGGACATGGTTCGCAGATCCAGCAGCGCTCGTGCGTTTGCTAAATCCTCCCCGACCTCGACTGCTCGCGCTCTGAATCTGCTGATAAATAATTTCCTTCTGAGAAAGGAGTTCATTTTGTCATCACATATTAAGTTCTCTCTATCAGAATCAGTCATTTAAGTTGACCAGAACAAAGGATCACTGATCGATTTCTGATCCACTCTCTGATGCGTGTGCGCTCAGACCAGCTGATCCTCCATCCCTCTGTCAGCTGATCTTTCTCTGATGGAGAAACCAGACTCATCTATTTCTGTCTAAGAGAACATGTTGTTTTGGACTTTTATACAAGCTAATGAACGTTAATACTAACAGTGTTCAGTCAGGAGTGCAAAGAGCAGCCAGCACCTTGATCGTCATCTCTCCTCACCTGCTACAGCTCAGTCTGACTGCAGTGAGAGGAAGAAACCGGGTCATTACTCTGTCTGACCCATGAGAGGTGCATAGAAGTATTTTCACTAATTCTTTTTTTAATATATGATTCAAAATGTTAAGCATCAGATTAACATCTTGAGTCAAATGTTGTTTGTATTTAATGAGCATTGTGCAGAGAAATGTTGTTCTAGAGATTAAAGTTATTTGTCTTTTATTTTTCTTTCTGCTGTCATGAAAAATGATCCGATCTGTGAGTTTTTTGCACAGGGCAGGTGCGAGTTGGCGCACACAAAAAAACAGCCAACAGTGGCAGCTTGTCATCAAACAAACCCCCCACCCCCAGCGACGTGCGTACTAGACATCAGTGTCAGGTTCTCCCTTGAGAACCTCTGATGAAAAATTGTCTGCACCCCTGTGTATAACCATAGAAAAAACAAAATTCTTTACCAGAGGGAGCAGCTAATTGATATCTCAAAACCTGTGACCCAGAATGTGCAACCTCAGTTGTGCTGAGGAGTTTTCAGGGGTCACTTTCTGTTCCACCCTGTCTGAAATCCTCCATCTTACTTCCCTTGTCTAAAAAGTCACCCATCACTTAGCTGAATGATTACCGACCAGTAGCGTCCATCCCAGTGCTGATGAAGTGTTTTGAGAGGCTGCTCTGGGGTCAGATCATGCCCTTTATTCCTTCCACCTTCGATGTCCATTAATGGCATACTTTGCAACTTTTTCAAATTTTAAATCTTTTCCTTGAGCCCAGTATGTGTTAATATGACTCTTTACAGGGTTAATGAAGGTCACTTAGCCCCATCTAGTGCTTAGATCTGGAATACCACCATTGCAAGTTTGCAGTCACCGGTCTGGTGCCCCGGAAGTCTCAGAAAGCAATGTATCTCGCGAGGGTTAGGCTAACCCAATGTGGCTAGCTGTTATGCTAGCGTTTTTAAGTGTTTTTAACTCATGATTCATCATGAGTTATGAGTTACTAGATGATGATCATCTAGTGTTTTTAACTCATGATTTCTGCTTTTTTCCCCATCTCTCCCTGCTTGAACACAGCTGATTTCTTTGAAGGAGTAAATAACCGCTCCTGTAGAAAGTAATGAAGGCTGAGGAGACATTTCAACACTTAGATTTAGGTGTTTCTGAGCAGAAAAAAAATGATACTAACGTTTTTATGGCAGTGATTTAAAACGGACACCAGGGGGAGCCAAAACAAGCAAAACTACATAGTATCACTAAATTGCTGACAGGTCTAACAGATCGACTGAGGAGGCTGGTGCTTCTGCTCTCCATGCTACCCTGTCCTACCTGGAGCACCAGAGAAACTATGGATGTCTCCTCTTGAGTGTCCCCCTATAGGGATGAAGTGAAGGGGCTGAGAGCATGGTTCACCAAACAACCTGCACCTGAACACATCAAGGGCCAAGGAGCTTGTAGTGGATTACAGAAGAAGAAACCAGACATCAAACCTCTACATCAAGGGGGACTGTGTGGAGAGGGTGCTGGACTTCTGCTTTTTAGGAGACCACATCACGGAAGACTTGACCTGGGGTGTGAATACTGCAGAGTGGATGAAGAAGGCTCAACAGAGTCCTCAGGAAAAATAACCTCCCCCAGAAACTGTTTGTGTCCTTTTATCGCTGCTCTATCAAAAGCAACCTGTGCAAAATGACTCCAATATCTTTTATAGTTCAGAGTGTGTGCTACTACTACTTGATACATTTTCTTTGTCAAATTTAGTTTACTAATCGTGTAGATTTATTTCTAGTTATTCATGCAGTTAGTTGATCAGATGTTTGATCTTTGAAGCTGTGGAGAACAGTCATTCTTAGTTATTTGATGAATTAAGATGTAATTCTATTTGCCTCCTTTGATGAAATAAGGTAGTTTCATTTATTCATTTTCTGCTGTGAATAATGCAGTGAGATATTCTGAACCACAGTGAGTGCTGCTGTGCTCACAGTAGGTCCATTTCCACTGCCATGGTAACTAACTTCTTCTTCATCCTGAATGGCTGCAGCAGCATGCTCCTCCTAGTGAGACCTAAAGTTATTTAAGTTTAATGTCAGTGCCTTTTATCTCAGATCATTTACAATTTGTAGAAATAATACACAATCTATTTAGTTTAGTACTTCAGTAGTAAGAAACAAAAAGAGCAAAAACTTTACTCTGTAATATAAGATGTTTGACACCAAACGAATCAGTGTGTTTTACTAATGATGGCTGTTGGTCTGTCCCTACAGACATGTGACCGTGAAGACGACGCCCAATCACAAGTATGTGTTTACAGTGAAAACCCATCATACTGTAGCTGCTGGAAGCATCGCCTTCAGCCTGCCACAGGTACACACACACGCACACACACATCCCTCTCATGCTGTTATTGTTGGTAAAACCTTCAAGTTGTTTTCTGTTTCAGAGGAAGTGGGCCGGCCTCTCCATTGGTCAGGAGGTGGAAGGTAAAACCTGTTTAACCTTTACCTGACTGACCTAAGATGTGTCACTGTGACTGTTCACAATGTGAAGCTGGTCATTCTCAGCAGGGCAGTGTAAACTGAATCTAGGGATTATAGCCGACTGGAGGGATGAGAGTTCTCTAAGCCAGGTAGCTATACCTAGCTTGTTTGCAGATTAGCTAGAGCAGCTTAAATATCAATATCACAAAGACCTGCTTGGACTACGATAAATCAGACACTATCTTAATTCCATGTGATGTGCTACTGCAGGCTGCTCTGAATGTTCACAGCTGGTTTAAATGATGGAGGTCGAAACGCTAAAACACACAGAGTTGTGAGAGCTACAATAACCGAACACAAAGAGGGGAGTAGAGAAAACATGGGTTGATCAGGACTAAAATCATAATATTCAAAATGATTTTTTTAAATATATTTATCTTCTTAAAACACTAGGAAACATTAATCAACACTTGGATTGAGGAATGTTAAGGTTGGACATACCGTTCATCAGGGTCCGAAATTAAATTTTTGAGTCACCGGCCAAGTTGGCCGGTAGATGATAAAATCTACCAGCCAAACATTTTTTACCAGCCAAAATTCTAAATGATGATCTACCCAACGCACGTTATTCTATAATATGATATTATGTTAGATCCAAACAGAAAGCAATGAAACTTAATTAAATAATCATTAATAAAAAACTACTTTTTACTCATGTCAGATTTTTTATTTTATTTTTTTAGAAATGTTTTTAATGAACTCTCTTAATGAAATCTAGTCAGACTCCTTGTTTTCTCTCCATAAAATCTGCCTTCCTGCTTCTGACAGTCTTACAGCCTCATTGTTGGAGTCTCTTCATCGTTTTATTTCCTAGGACCAATGAGTTGTTACGGGTCTTTTAGCGTACTGGAGGAAAACGGAGCAGCTCATCTGCGCAGATTCCAGTGTTGTGCTAAAATCTGCTCCCCAGAAATACTATGTTCACCTGTGTATGGAGCGGATAAAACGCTCAGCGATTCTGTCAGTGTTTAAAACAAAACAAAAAAAAGAAAAAAAATGTCAATTTAAAATTTGTATTAATTTATTTACTAGGAACTAAATAAAGTATCAAGTTTGACATGACTACGTGTTGTAGAAATCTTTTAGAAGTGCTGTGAAGCCCGCAATTCAACATGGGGGAACAGAAAAATTCAGGGGAACAGACTTCTGCACAACACCTGTTGCCTGCAGCATCAACATCAACATCTCCACCGCCACCTCCAGTTCACCACTTTTCATTAAATCTTCTGGTTGCCACTGGTCCTGGTGGGTTTTCTTCCAGTTCCATTACTTTTCTTTTTGAAGACTGGCTGAATCCAGTTCAAAACCGCCACATATCGCTGCTAGCTTTAACACGAAGCTAACTGCTGCTGCCTTGATGAACAGTGAATAGATAGGCAGAAATGCCGGGTGCGACTCTCGCGTTTCGCGTACGTCGTGTGCAGGCAGGAGAGGAGCGTCACAGAAATCCATCGAAGAGGACTGATAAACAGAACTAATTTGGTGCAAAAATGTACTCGCCATGTGGCGGATGACGCTCCAAATTTTACTCGCCACGTGGAGCAATTTGGTCGCATTTGGCGAGTGGCGAGTGTTAATTTCGGACCCTGCCGTTCATATACATACAGCGTGTCAGCCACAGCTGTTTCTATAGCTTCATATTCTCCATACTAGGTGCACTAAGGACAGCATCACTGTTAGTCTGGGACCAGGGTCTGTTTCCTCAGATAGTCCACCTCATTTGGACAGGTGTGAAAGCTGACTGAACTCTGGTCTCAGACATAACAAGCTAGTCTGGTCCTCCTGAAAATGTGGGTCTCAGTTTACCTGCTGCTCAGTGTTAAAGCAAACAGACTGTCCAACAAACAAAACAGAGAAGATCTAATGTGAAACCATAGAAGTACACAAAGAAAACATCTCATGAGGGGCAGGAGGCCCAGACACTTCTGATCAAAAGACAGGATTCTCCAGCTGCTTATGGTTCTGTTGTTTGGTTTTGCTGTAAACAAGTCAAATGAAGGAAATCAACATTTTCAGTCCTGTTTTTTTTTTTCATGAGGTTGTCATCTGTAGGCTGAACTCATTTAGGGTACTAGTGCCCCAAACAAGCAGCTGGTAACTGCGTGATGTTGACCATGGTACACTTTCAAAAGTACAGTCTGAAAGTAAACCAAAAAACAGTGGTTATCTTTTTTAGCACTCCCCACCCAATTAAACCAACACTATCCTGGTGTTAAAGGTTAAAGGTACTGTTAAATATTTTTCAATACTACTACTTTAACAATACCTGGTTTTCGATACCGGTACCTTAACAATACTTTTTTGGTACCTACGTGTATAATTCTGAGAGAAAATCACAAAAGTACTAAAAAAACATATTTTTAATTAAACCAAAAACATTGTTTTATGGCATATTGATGTTTTATTATTATTTATTTATTTATTGCTTACCTCAGGAACTGTTTTTACTTTTATGGAATTGTTTTATTTTTTGTTTTTAATCTGTATAGCACTTTGAGCTGCCCCTGGCATAAATAGTGCTTTATAAATAAAATCTGATTGATTGATACGCTTTTCCTCCAAAAAGAGAAAGCTACAACAGTTAGGATACTAACAACTTCCCACTGCAAAATGGCAGAAACATCCCCCTAAATGAGAAGTGCTTACCTTCAAGAAGATCGTCTTTTTATTTTTTCTGCATTGTGAACATTCACATATTCAACATCTGAGTTTGTTCTGACTTCCTGTCCCAGTATTAGGACACTGTATAGGATGAATTTATTCTTTGAGGAAAAACTTTTTTTTTTGTCCGGTTTTAGTGTCCAACTACAACTTTGACAAGACCAAGCAGTGCATTGGCGCCATGACAATCGAAATAGACTTCCTGCAGAAGAAGAGCACCGACTCCTCTCCCTACGACTCGGACAAGATGGCTGCCGAGTTTATCCAGCAGTTCAACAACCAGGCCTTCTCTGTCACCCAGCAGGTTGCTCACAGATCCACAGTTAGCTTGTTTTTTATGTTTAAGTTTAGATGATCTTTTTTAACCGCTCTCTTGTCATTCAGTTAGTGTTCAGTTTCTGCGACAAGCTGTTTGGTTTGGTGGTGAAGGACATCGAGGCCATGGACGCCAGCATCCTCAAAGGAGAACCAGCTACTGGAAAGAAACAGCAGAAGGTACCTGTTGCCATAGTGAGATTAAATATCCAAAGACGTGAAGTAAATTAGGGCTGCGATGTGTCTCAGACGTTTCTGCCTTTACGCTTTCTGGTAATGAGAGGAAATGAATGTTCTCTCTTTGTGATCCTTTATGGTTTCTGATAGAAGCCTAGCAGTTCTCCCACCCATGGGATTCTGGAAATTGTTCTGAGCAGCAGCATTAGCTCTCGGTAATTAAACTCCTGAGATTGAGCTGGAAAATTGGTTTTAGGAGCTGCAAGAGACCAGGTATCATTGCACTCAAATCATATTACACAAGAACACGAGCTAACAGTGAAATCTGCCCAGGATATACAAGTAATAAACTTTATACACAGTGTGATAGTATAGACCTTTTTCACATAAACCGGAGAAGAAAGAGTAAGTTAGCTGTGATTAGCCTTTAGGTGTTATTGTGAGATGAAGCCATGGTGTTTTATGTTTGTGTAACTGATGAAATGTGACCTGATTTAGATGAAGTCCCTCTGCCATGCCAAGTTCTTCTGTCTGTTATTGGCCTATTTTTTTTATTCTAAATTATTAAGTAAACCAAATAGGGTTGAAGGATTTCTGGATTTCTATCTGTCAGATGTAGAAATAAAAAGTCAACCATAACATGACAAACAAAAGCAAATTGATGTCAAAGTGTTTGGATGGACATTTTATCATTAATGTATGAAAAAACACAATTAAAATGTAGAAGTTGCTTTACTTTACATTTTCACATTTGTTCCTTTTTCTTTAAATTTTCAGCTAAAAAGAAAATGAATAAAATTATTTGTTTATTTATTTCATAGATAAAACCTTTATACTGTAGTTAGGATAGTGATTTAAGCTGTTTTTTGTGTTTATCTGACACTTTTATCCAAAGAGACTCACAAATGATAATGTAACCAAGAAGTTACCATTGAGGCTAACAACAAACTACTTAGAGGGATGAACACTAGTCAGTCTCTGAGGTGACAGTGAGGGAAAAGAATACAAGCATATAGTGAAGTGCACAAAGAGAGAACAATAGAGTAAGTCCAGAGTAGGAGCTAGTCTAGAAGATGTTCTCTGAAGAGCTGGGTCTTCAGGAGTTTCTTGAAGAAGCACAGGGACACCTCTGCTCTGATAGCTTGGTAGGTCATTCCACTATTCATGTGAACGGCACATGAGAAGAGTCTGGACTGTCCCAGCGTTGCGTAGCTCTGGTAGCTGATGATCCTTTGATGACTGGAGTGACGGAGTCGTGACGTCAGCCTTAGCAAGAGGATTCAAGTAGATGAGAGCCGTTCCTTTCAGGACCCTGTATGCTAGTGTTAGCTACTTGAATTTGATGCAGCAGCTAAAGGTAGCCAGTGGAGCTCAATGAGCTTTTAGGCTGATTGAAGACCAAACGTGCTGCTGCGTTCTGAACCATTTGTAGAGGTTTACCAGTCCAGGCTGGAGACCAGTTAGAAGAACATTGCAGTGGTCAAGGAGGGAGATGACCATAGACTGAACCAGGAGCTGGGTGGTGGATTGTGTCAGGTATAGTCTGATCTTTTGTATGTTAAATAATGCAAATCGGCATGAACCAGTGACAGAAGCAACATGATCTTTAAAGGTCAGCGGGTCGTCAATCACAACACCAGATTTCAGCTGTCTTTGATGGAGCCAGAAATAGGGAGTCAGTCTGGATTGAGACATCGTGTTGTATGGTTGGTTTGGGTGGGATGACAAGCAGTTCAGTTTTAGAGAGGATGAGTTGGACATGATGGGCTTTCATCCATCTCCAGATATCAGAGAGACAGTCTGAGATTCATGCTGAGACTGTGAGGTCATCAGGTGGAATGACAAGTAGAGCTGGGTGTCATCAGCATAGCAGTGATAGTGTAGGAGAAGCCATCACTAGAGGTCCTAATACGGAGCCTTGGGGAACCCCTGTGGCAAGGTGGTGCATGGCAGAATTGTGACCGAGCCAGGATACATTGAACGACCGACCGTGAGGTATGATTCAAACCAGGAGTGTGCTCTCCCTGTGATGCCCATGCTAGGTAGTATGGACTAAAGGATGCCATGGTTGACAGTGTTAAATGCAGCCAATAAGTAGAGCAGGATAAGTACTGAGGACTTGGCAGTCGCTCTGGCTTCTTTTAAGGTTTCTGTCACTGTTTACAGAGCTGTTTCAGTGGAGTGGCCATTTTTGAACCCAGATTGGTCTGGGTCAAGGAGGTTGTTTTATGAGAGGTATTCTGTGACCTGCTTGAAGGCCACCCTTTCAATGATTTTAGACAGAAACGGGAGGAGAGAGACAGGTCGGTAGTTCTCCACATGATTTGGAGGAAGGGCAGGTTTTTTGAGCAGTGGTGTAACCTGAGCATGTTTAAGTGAGGTGGGGAATGTACCAGATGTTAGTGAAGCATTAATCGTATGTGTGACTGCTGTAGCTACTGCAGGAGCGATGGATTGAAGTAGCTTAGTCGGAATGGGGTCCAACAGGCATATAGTAGAACGGCTACATGTGAGAAGTTTAGACACACTGTTCTCAGTGAGGGGTGTAAATGAAGAAAAATATGCAGTAGGACTTCTGCATCTCAAAGGAGAAGAATGTGCTGGAGGTTGGAAGAACAGCGGCAACATAGTAAGAGAAATGGGTGGGTGACAGATTGCAGAGATTGCAGTGGATAGAAAGCATAGGGGTGGAAGCAGTGGACCTTCCCAGGAGACTCACTCTGAAGTGAATGAAGTAATGGTCAGAAAAGTTCAGAGGTGTGACAAAGAGGGTTTTATATTTAACAATACAAAGTTCAGCTTTGCTGTTGTAGTCTATTAATTCATGAGCATTAAACCATTTACAGCCATATCTCAAGGTTTTGATTTGATGGTGATAATAAAATGTGAAAACTAATGATTTGAACTAATAAAATTAAATTAATGAACTTTAAATGCACTGAACTGTATTTCAAACCAAGTAATGGATGTATCCGTTTCCAGATAGACATCGGTCTGATGGTGGGCAACAGCCAGGTGATTTTTGAGAAGGCGGAGAATTCTTCCCTCACATTAGTTGGTATGTTTTCAAATAAACAGCACAAGTCCTACCCCATAATGCTTCTGCATGTATCTGCTCCACAAGAGGGCAGCAAGAGCTGATCTTCACACAGTCTCTGAGGAGACAAACAGATCTGTGCTGAAGGAAAATTCAGAGAAAGAGACTTGACTTTATTTTGTTTAATTCAACATTCTAATATTTTCTCTTTGACTTTTAAATATGTACCAGATGTTTGTTTGTAGTGTAACTTACACTGATTTTTCTTTTTCTAACAGGTAAGGCGAAGACCAAGGAGGCACGACAGACAATCATCAACCCAGACTGGAACTTTGAGAAAATGGGAATCGGAGGTCTGGACAAGGAATTCTCTGACATTTTCCGCAGAGCCTTTGCTTCTCGAGTTTTCCCTCCTGATATTGTGGAACAAATGGGTGAGAAATGGATTTTATTTGTTGTCTTTAATTGGTTTTTTGAACATTAAATCTGGTTGTCTTTTTTAAAGAGTTCCCTGACTGTTCAGTCAAGTTTGCCCTAAAACATTGACTTTGCTGTCATAAGTAGTGTGGAATAAAAACATGTCAAATATTTTTCCTTAAATAATATTTAAAGAAAACTCATTTAGCAGGAGGCCGCCATTGTTATTTACTTCCTAAAGCATTCTGGGTAATGACGTCACATGGTTGCATCGTATGATGTCTATGGTTGCATTGCATTACAGCAATTCTTAATTATTAACAATGGTTGAAGTCAAAGGATGCAGCCCACGTAAAAATAACAAATAATGCTGTTTCAAAATGTGACACACAAACTCATCCCAGCTGCAAGCAAAGCTACCGGTGTTTTTTCTCTTTTTCTCCTCTTCCTCCTCCGATAGCAGTGGCAATCTATTTACTCACACCGTGACAGACAGACAGAACGGCAACGGCCAGCGGTCTTCAGAAAATAAATGTATCTAAATAATAATCATGGGGAAACGATCAGAGACTGGTTTTATTCCAGTTTTCTGTGTTTGCGGGTCAGTGTTATGCTACCGGTACAGCTGCTGTAACACAGCCAGTCAGAACACCGGTCCAGCGTTCATCTGTCTTCAGCTAAGCATTAAACAACTAATACAAAATGAAGCTAAAACTGAAATACGAATAAAAAGCTCCTTCAGTGAACGTCGCTTCCATAAAACAAATCTCCGCTGCAGTTTGAAGTCTTTTTGAGTGATTTGGTGATCGAGCAGCAGCTCACAGCTAGCTGTGTTAGCTTAGCACACTCAGCAGAAAGGTAACCTTATAGATCGCTTACTTTGATTCCACTGATCCATTGTCTGTCTCCTCCGTTTTTTAAACTGTATCTGATGGGTTATTATCCACAACCACGGTGATCGGTTGATCAGGAAGTTTACAGTCCTCCATGAAAGCCTCTAGCCAGAGCAGCTGTCGGCTGCTGGAGCGGTGTTCGTCCTCACACATCTTCCCATGGTTTTCTCCTTTTCTTCTTGTGAGGAAAGCTGTGGATACTGATAAATATTCCTTTGTTGCCTTTCGACTGGAAAATCACAACCAAAAACTGCACAATTTGGCAGTGTAATCCTTCTTTGTATCAGAAATTATGCGCCTAAGCTGACGGCGAGCACCAAAATTTGTAATCCTCCCACAATGCCTTGCGTGCTCAAAAACATGGCTGCCCCCAGATCTCAAAAGTAGTGGTAAAAATGTTAAAATTATATAAATAAACAAACACTTGTGGTGTTTTAACTATGTTTTCATGTATTGGAGATACTTTTGAACATATTTAGAGCAACATGTCATTATAGCCGGGGTTCACTTTAACTTGGGTTCTCCTATTTAAATTTTTGAGGAAACAAAAGAAAACACGTTTTTAAATTGATAGAAAGGCTAAAAGTAGAAGTGCCACTATTTTATGATTTATGAAAAATATCAACATATTTATAACCTTTCATTTTAAATGTGTGTCTGTAAGGCTCTTGTTTGCTCATTCCTGACCCTCCTTGTTTCAGGCTGTAAACACGTGAAGGGCATCATGCTGTTTGGACCCCCAGGATGTGGTAAAACCCTGATGGCTAGACAGATTGGAAAGATGCTGAACGCCCGTGAGCCAAAGGTTGTCAATGGCCCAGAGATCCTCAACAAATACGTAGGAGAGTCTGAGGCCAACATTCGAAAACTGTTTGCTGAGGCGGAGGAGGAGCAGAAGAGGGTAAACGACTTTACTTCCACATGTGTTTAGTACAAAAGAAAACTGGAGTGAAGTTGAAGAAACATCTGTTTTTTCAGCTGGGAGCCAACAGCGGCCTCCACATCATCATCTTTGATGAGCTGGATGCCATCTGTAAGCAGAGAGGAACGGGCGCCAGCAGCACAGGCGTCCACGACACTGTGGTCAACCAGCTTCTGTCCAAGATCGACGGCGTGGAGCAGCTGAACAACATCTTGGTCATTGGTGAGGACTTGAGTGAAGCCACACATAATCTTCATCAGCGTCACTGTTTCCTGCACTGACTGGAGGTTCTGTCTCATGTTGGTGTTACACTTCAAGAAAGGATGGGCCAAGTCGTTTCCCATGCAACATATTTATTTTTGCTGGAACTGCAAAAACAGAGAAATATCGCCGTTAACAGGAGCTACTCGGCACACAGTCTGTACACTTCCTCATCCCGTGCTGACTGAACTTCGTCTGCATTAATATTTCTATAAACACATTCAAATTCACATACATCCCTTTTGTGAATAAAGAACTCAAAAGCACATTTTCATCTTGGAACTCTGCCACGTTTTTAACCACCATCTTAACCCTTATTTATCTTTTTTATCAATTTCTCTTATATTTAATATTTATTTATTAAGTGTCTTTTAATAATGCTCTATTGATTAGGCTAAACCCATTTTAAACCAATGTATTTTCCTGTTCTCATCACTACAGACATTAACCTAACAAACATCAACCATTTTACACACTTTAACCATCTAGAAAACACACATGAGCACAGAACAGGCTATCATCCTGACCTAATAACTGAATTAGCATGGCTATTTGACCAAATGTGCACACAGTAGCTTAGCTTAATATTTAGCTCTCATGAACTGACTATTTTACTCTGTTTACCAGACATTTTAACCACAAACTCATGCTTTTACTGACATTATGTGCTTCTCTTAACATTTAGCTTATAGCATTTTGACCCAGGAAGGCACTGAACGGTCCTCTGATTCATTACAGAGTAGCCACATGCTACGAGTCCGCCATTTTGGCTACGCAACGTGGCAAATCTCCTTTAGGAATCTCTAAACTCAGCCTTTTACACTTTAGCTCGACATTTATAATACTGTAAGGCACCTAAGGTTCATTACTACTGTTGCTTATTATTTACAACACAGCTTACCTGCAAAAACAGAGAAATATCGCTGTTAACAGGAGCTACTCGGCACACAGTCTGTACACTTCCTCATCCTGTGCTGACTGAACTTCGTCTGCCCGGGCGTCAGCTACTATTGCCTCAGGTACCGAGCGCCCTCTGCTGGCGACAACTGAAATTGCCCTAACTGATGGCAAAACCACATTACCAGTAGGGGTGCAACGGATCATCATCGATCCGTGGTTCGTACGGATCACCCTCTACGGTTCGGAACGCACGTGGTTCGCGGTTCATGTAGAGCGCGTGCGTCGCTAAATAATCCCCGACGTTCTGTGCTCACGCGCTCTGAATCTGCAGATAATTCCCCTCTGAGAAAGGCGTTCATTTTGCATCACGTATAGAAGTTCACTCTGTTGGCTTCAGCCGTTTTAGTACACCAGAACGAAGGATCGCTGATCAATATCCAGTCTCTGCTCGCGCGCGCGCTGCCTCTGATTCCACCGTCTCTCTCTCCGTCAGCTGGAATCTTTCTGATAGACAAACTAGATTCACCTATTTGTGTCTAAGATAGCGTTATGTTGGGCTTTTATACGAGCTAATAAACGTTAATATAACCGGAGTTCAGTCAGGAGCCACAAAGCAGCGCCTCGTGCGTCACCCCCCCCCCCCCCC
>SSNR01000309.1:549558-596094 GCA_006937965.1 Callopanchax toddi | reverse complement strand
CCCCCCCCCCCCCCCCCCCAGCTGTGACCGCTGGTTTGACAGAAGCAGGTCTGTGACCCTGAGGTGGCATATGAGTCTATCTCCCCCATTAATTTGTTTTAATATGATTCAAAACTTTATTGAAGCATCAGATTGACATCGTGAGTTAAATGCAGTTTGTATTTATGAGGATTGAGCATAAAAAAGTTGCTCAGTGTTTTAGAAAATAATGAGAGAGCAAAGTTTTTTGTCTTCTCTTTTTCATTCTGCTGATCCGAAAATTGATCCGAACCGTGACTCAAAACCGTGAACCGATCCGATCCGTGAGCTTTCTGATCCGTTGCACCCCTAATTACCAGTAGCTTTACTAATGGGGAGTGACTTTAAGCATTAAAATAAAATGGGGGGCTACTATTTTAAGCATTACACAAAATCATTGTGCCACATTGGATCAAGAGTCCGCTGCAAAACTGAGACCTATGAATGAAAATACAATGTATTTTAGTGCCTCTATAGACATTCTTTTATAAACCTAAATAAACTGTTGTTCCCAAGATCTGGATGACAGAAAAAGGAAACTAGACTTCATTCAAGGACATTAGTCATTTTAAATTTATAAGCGTACTGTAGTGAAACCTTCATTATTGTGAGCTAGTTTACAAAGCGCTCCCTTCGATTCATATTTCTGTGTCCTGGTCCACAGGAGAGCTGTTTGGATGACATTCCAGGAATCTTTTGGTCTGTTTTACTTCTCTCAAATTGTCAACCTTTTTTGTCCAGAATGTCAACATTTATGTACTCAAATGATTGTCCTTTGTCCTTGAGATGTCAGAGGTGGACAACATTAAACAGAAGAGATCTGAGGTTTCAACTTTCCAGTGTTTACAGTGCTGCTTTGAGTCTGATCTCCAGACAGATTCACAGCAGTTCACACCTTCATGCATGTAACCGTATCATCTGACATAGTGGCCAGGGCACCAGAGACCCGGGCACCAGAGACCAGTGCACCAGAGACCAGTGCACCAGAGACCAGTGCACCAGAGACCAGGGCACCAGAGACCAGTGCACCAGAGACCAGTGCACCAGAGACCAGTGCACCAGAGACCAGGGCACCAGAGACCAGTGCACCAGAGACCAGGGCACCAGAGACCAGTGCACCAGAGACCAGGGCACCAGAGACCAGGGCACCAGAGACCAGGGCACCAGAGACCAGGGCACCAGAGACCAGGGCACCAGAGAGGAGGGAGGATCAGGGAAGATATTAATTAAGCTAGCTTTCATTAATGAAGCTCTCACTAGTTTGAATCCTTTGTACTCCACGCTTTTAATTTGAACAATCCTCAGATGATAAAGTTAACATTAAAGATAAAAAATGGTTCATTCTGTTTGATCCAACCCTGGATGACTGATCTTCACCTGCAGAATTTCATGATAGTTGACACAAGGGGTGAAAATCTGGACTTTTACAAGTCAGGGGCCACAGTTTGGAAAAAAGGGGCCACAGTTACACATGTTTTATAAACTCAGTTCCATATATCCAATAGATAGAACATTTAAATGGTATCAACCATCACATTAGCCTGGCAAGCTAGACTATATATGTGGATATATAGTGGCACAGGAAAAAATGTGTAAAGTTAGGGGCGCTACAAGGAAAAGTTTGGGAACCACTGTACTAGGCTACATCACATATTATATTTAATCATTTTGATGCAAGCCCTAAAGTGAAACTCTGTTGCTTTAAATTCCTCTATAATATCAATACTGTGACTCGCAGTTTACTGGCCTTTCCCATAATGCACTACATCACTGTTTCTCCTCTTTGCAGGTATGACCAACAGGCCTGACCTGATAGACGATGCCCTGATGAGACCTGGCAGGTTTGAGGTGAAGATGGAGATCGGTGAGTGATATCCTGGATGTCTCTGCTTGGCCCTGAATAAACTTGAATTCATTCATGAAATGGGAGGGGGTGGAGGCAGCAGCCCGTTGACTTTGTTTACAGTAGGGATGGGGAGCTGCTGATGTCACCTGGAAACAGTCAGGTGGTAGAAGGAAGTCTTTGAGGAGCTCCTCAGTCCCACCAAGGATGTTTGAATGAGGAACCCAAGCTGAGACTGTTGGGGATGAACTGTTCAATTTCTGAGGCAGAAATCACTGAGGTAGTCAAACATCTAGGTGGCGGTGAAGCCCCGGGGGACACAGACTCAGGGAGAATGGGGTGGATGGCCTCCTGTTATGGGCCATCCAGTCTCTGTACCAAAGGGGCACACGTCTGGTCTAGTAGGTTGTGCCTGTTCCAGTGAGAAGGGAGAGGGCAGCTCTTTGTATGTGGTTCTGTTGATAACATCTATTAACAGAATTTCTAGGTGCAGCCATGGTGTGGAGGGTGTGGAGTTTGTTAGCAGGCGGCTCTTGTCTCTACTTTTTGCGGATGATGTGGTCCTCCTAGCTTCACCTCTTTCTGGGGAGTTTCACAGCTGAGTGTGAAGTGGCTGGGGTCATGGTTCTTAAAGGGTGGATTGTCAACTCTGTGTCTTCAAGTGGAAGAGTTTAATTATGTTGGGGTGTTTTTCATAAGTGAGGGAAGGAGGGAGCAGGAGATTGACAATTGGGTCGAGGCAGGGTCTTAATCGATGCAGACCCTAAACCTTTCTGTTGTGAAGAGTGAGCTGAGACAGAAAGAAAGATTCATGATTTAGCAGTCGGTCTACATTCCAATCCTATGGCTCCTATTGAGTCCCAGACTTGGCTCCAGGCCTGGGGTTTGTGTCCATGAGGGAGCGCCTCATGGCCTGGTGACCTGAACCAGTTATATGGTATTATCCACCTGTGGACCCACCACCTGCAGAGGAGCATGAAGGATCTGGTGCAGTGTGGATTGGGTAGCAAACTGAGGCAGGAGCTTTGACGATTTGATCCCCAGATGCTAAAACTGACATTTGAGACATGGAAAGTCACCTCTCTGGTGGGGAAGGAACTGGAGCCTATGGAAGGGGCGGAACAGTACCTGCTAGGTATAGTTGGATTTTTCTTGACACACTCAGTGCGTTTAAATGCACATCTAAGTCGAGCTAGATCGGTCTAGGTCGATCTTATGTTAATAATCTGGGAGCCGTTATCCTAGTTTACATGTCTGTTAGAAAACCGAACTCTTAAATGAAGTTCGCTCCACTCCGCTACGATAGGGGGCGACATGCGCCCTTTCCTGTCGGTCTTTTGCCAGTTGTTTTCTTAGCGTTTAAAAACTCTTGTTCTAAACGCTTCTATCGGTCACAAATTTGATCGGGCGTCTTCGTGTACCCAGCGCTGGCAAACTGTCCGTTTGTTTTTGCTGCTATCATCTTTTACCGCTACTGATTTGTTTGTATTCCCACTTCCCACTTCGTCACTCTTGGAGGAGGAGCGTCCAGACAGCATTAGCTCGACTAAGCTGTTTACATGGAGGAGGAAGTCGAGCTACAACCACATTATCTGGGAGCTTTAGCTCGATTAGATCCAGTTCGACTTCAGCCGGACTAACGTGTTTACATGCAGTTGAAAGTCGATTTAAGGCAATAATTCAGTTTTCTAGACTGCATGTAAATGCACTGACTGTGTGCCACCCTGGAGCCCAAGTCCTTGAGAGGGTTTGACTCTCTTCTCTTCTCTTCTTACTGGAGTTGCTCAGGGTGAGAGACAGAGGGTTGGGGTGGGCTTTAGCAAACAGCAAACAACAAAAGGAGCCTAGAGAAACAAAACAACTACCTACTGTATAACCAAATAAATGCCAAACTTAAAGAGACCACTCAGTGACAAACACTAAGGGAAAAACTTGAATTACAAAGGTAAGTCTACCTACTTTACAAAGTTAAAGTACCAGAAGTACAACCAGTCACAAAACAACCTCTAAAGCCTGGGTCCCACACAAGATGTGAGCGCCGCTCCATGTAGTGCGCGAGCTGTGAATTTGAAAAGAAGCTATTGTAATCAGATAAAGTAGCCCCCCTAGGTCCGCCAGGTCACGTCCCAGATGCACAGGTCTCCACCATGGTGCTAAAGATTGGCGACAGTTTTTTTTTTAAACCGCGGCGCGTGTCACAACATTCTGGAGGTCTTTATGATGCAGATATTACGACAATACGCTGAACCGCTACTAGTACGGCAAATATAAACAACCCCCAGTGCATGGACGAGGAGCGTTTCATTGTGGAATATTTATGTAATTGAGATTTTAGAAACAAATGATTCCAATAAATAGCTCACTTACCTATTGTTGCAGAATTAAAAGATAATGCCACAAAACACGACGGTAGTTTTGATTTAACTAATGGACTTCATACTTCCTGTTCTCAGTTCCCGCGAGATATCTTGACTATCGCGTGATTCAAGCTGCGTTCAACGGCGCTCCGCTCTCAGGGGGACTAGTAAACTGGCCTCAGATGCGGCCCTACCACGGAGCAGTGCTCACTGATTGTGTGGGACCCAGGCTTAAGGCGAGCTGCATAAACTTAATGAGGCAGCCGCCCTGAAACACAGCTGAAGCCTGTCTTTTATAGTCTTTGTCTTTAGCTGATTGGTGGAGTAGAAAATGAAGGAACCAATCAGGAGAAGCTGGAGGATGAGCAGAGCAGGCAGCCAATCACTGGAGTGTGATGGCACAGCAGAGCAGTCCACCTCTGTCTCTCAGAACTCTTGACACCAAAGCAACATATTTCGTAACATCAAACGGGCGGGGGGAGTCAGTGGAGACCCCAGTAGGACCACGGACAGAGGACACAAGACCAGTGGAAATGGCAGTCTTCACCTGAGCATCAAGCTCTAGCTGTCTTAGTCTCACAGCTTTCTCTGCCTCAATCTCCAACGTTTTGCACCCCTAATCCTTTTATTAACTACTGATGTTAAAGGTTGTGTCAAATGTTAAATGTAGGGGTTTATCCCAGGGGATAAGAGGGTAGCTTCCCTGCACCTTTGGGTTAGGGAATGGGTTCTTACTGTTATTTGTGCTTATGCACCAAATAGCAGCTCAGAGTCCCCACTCTTTTGGAGTCCCTGGGACTAGTGCTAGATGGTACTCTGACTTGGAACTCCATAGTCCTGCTGGGGAAATTCAACACTCATATGGGCAATGACAGCATGATCTGAAGGGGCGTGACTGGGAGGAACAGACTGCCCAATCTGAACCATTGTGGTGATTTGTTATTGGACTTCTCTGCAAGTCGCAGTTTAGCAATATTGAACTTTGACTACATTCTGAGAACAATGGGGGGCATTGAGTCCAAAGGGGCCTTGTTATGTTCTGCTATTATTGGGGCAGCTGTTGTTGGTTTTGGTAACAAGGTGGCCAGTGCCAGTTGTGGTGATAGCTTAGCTCTAGTGTGATCAAGCTATAGCCATCAGCTCTTGTTGGGGAGGTTCACAGCCAAATTTGGCAGGTTTGTTGTGGTGAAGAGGGAACTGAGCCAGAATTACCAGTTGATCTACGTTCCAGTCCTCACCTATGGTCATGAGCTTTGAGTAATGACTGAAAGAATGAGATCACGAGTAAAAGTGTCTGAAATGCGTTTGCTCCACAGGGTTGCCGGGCTCAGCCTTAGAGATAGGGTGAGGAGCTCGGTAGAACCACTGCTCCTCCACATTGAGAAGAGCCATTTCAGGTTGTAAGGATGTCTCCTGGTTTCAGACATGTCCTGCCCAGGTCCCCGGGTTGACCCAGGACATGCTGGAGGAATTAGATCTCCAGGCTGGCTTGGGAACACCTTGGGGTCCCACTGTAGATGCTGTTGGGTGTGGCCAGGGAGAGGACAGTCTGGGATTCCCTAGTTAAGATGCTGCCCCCACAACCTGGATCTAGATAAGTGGAAGAAAGCCATGTGAGGTATCTCACCTTCTACCATCTTCCCCCACCCCTCTTTCGTTTTTGCTCACTGCAACACTGCCCAGGTCTACCCGATGAGAAAGGCCGTGTCCAGATCCTGAACATCCACACAAGCAAGATGCGAAGCTTCAACCTGTTGGCTGTAGATGTTGATGTCATAGAGCTGGCAACGGAAACAAAGAACTACAGCGGTGCAGAGCTGGAAGGGCTGGTCAGGGCAGCGCAGTCTACCGCCATGAACCGACACATCAAGGTCACCTGACACTTTCCAATACTCATTGATCCTCCATTAGTCAGGAGCTTAACCCATTTCACAGTCTCACAAATCAGCAAGTAATACAATATGATCATTCCTATTGTCCCACTGAAGACATTTGCTTTGGACTCAGTGTTTTATGTGACAAGTTTCACATCTGGACTGGTCACATGAGGCATATGATAAAATTGCAAACAAATTGCAGCAGTTGTGCAAATTTTCTCATTGGAGTTTACTGTAGACACAAATAACCTTGATTGTGTCTCAATTTATTTACAATGTATCTCCATTCAATTTGCAATATAGTCACCAGCCAAAGTTGCCTCACATTTCTCCCATTTTGAGTCACTGGAACTAAATAGGAAGGTCACAGATGTCCTCGACTCTGATAATCATGTCTTTGATTTTGATCATGTCTTTGATGTCAATTTTAACACATTCAGAATTTGGTTGACACACATTGAGGCCCAGAGACTCACACGAGGAATCTGAGAACACCAGCAAATGTTCTAAAACATTTTGGAGACTTACTCTTGAATGACATTTACAACCATCAGTCACAGCCCAGTGAGATACTTCCCTAATGAACATACAGCTAAATCTATTCAACCTTTTAGACATTCAACATTTTGATGACAGTAGAAACAAATATATTTTCTACTGACTTTGTTTTGGATGTACAAACGGTCCACTGAGCACAGGGGTGTGATGTGGACGTTGAATGTCCATTTAATGAAGTCAAAGAAAAACTGTTTTGGAGAGGTTTCTACCAGATCCCACAGACATAATCAATGGGTTTGTTCATTTAGATATATATTTTCTTTATTGGCAGGCACTTTAATCCAAAGCAACCTCTAATTTTTCCCCTACACGTTCTCCTAATGTATGTGTGGGTTCCCCCCACAGACCACAACATGCCTGATAGGTGAACTGTTCTATGTTGCTTTGGAACAAAAGACTCTTGAATGTTTTCTGATATAAATTTACCACTTTACACCTTAAAGAACAACCAGAGATCTCAGGGAAATTTTGCGTTTTTGACATCATTCTGTTTTAATATTCTCAGCATCCTGATTGGCCTCTGGTCAGAGAGTTTGTTTATTTGCTTCAGGACTGATGAGCTAGCAGCTCACAGATCATAATGACAAACTAAAAGTGTCTCATCTATAAGGACAAAAACAACTCTTTCACTGTGATTCATGCTGTTTGTGTATAAACTCTTAAACTACTGTCATTTTTACGTTACATGATTTTTATGGGAGAAAAGTGAAGACATGTCTGCTGGACCAAAGCCCCAGATTCACTGGATGGCAGGTTTTGATATTTATGTTTGTAAATAACCTGATAAGTAAAACTGAGTGTGGTTTAAAGGTCTATGAAGTAACAATGCACGAACCGTTAGGACATGTTGTCAGGATCTTGTACGACTATAACCCAAAACTCAGCCAACAACGTGGGAGAGGGTTCAAAAGATTTAAGAAAATCATGAATGCTCGGTGAGCAGGGAAACTTAGGATCCCTCTGGGGGGAGTAGGGACCAACTCTCAGCTTTGAGGAGGGGAAGGTCTACTGGGGGGAGAAGGGTGACACAATCCATGAGGTTAGCCAGATAACATTCCAGGGTTGTGCACATGAAAAATCCAGGGAGAGCAGTCAAATCCAAGACCCATTAGGCAGGTAGCAGGGTCCAAATCCATTCAGGGGGTCAAAAAGGAAGTGGGTCAAGAAACTGTTGCTCACAGTACGGGTAGGACAAAGGCTGAGGTGATGGTCGAGAACAGGGAGGGTCGGTGACTAGGATCAAGGACATGGATTACTGCTAGAGGGCTGACAATAGACAACAGATGATCTCACACTGAACCTGAGGACAGGAGGCATATTAATAGAGACCTGACAGGTGGAGGTAATCAGGGAGAGTGGGTGTGACCAGGCTGCATGACACGCAGGGAAAAGCAGACACTGACCAGTCAATTCATCACACGTTTAGAGATTAAAGCCATTCTAAGATGTCAGCAGCACTCTGGTCTTTGCTTTGCTCCAACTAGACGTTAGCTGATCAGGTCTGAAGGTCATGAACTCTATTTCTCTGAACAGAGTCCATTTAGGAAGCCGTCCACAGTAAGATAGGAAATCTTTATAACTTTTACACAAAAATCACTTCATAAAGGCCAAAATATATATTTAGATTAATGTTATGTTAAGTCAATCCCAGTTAGACATCAAGATATAAAAAATAAAGATACAACAAAATACAAATACAACAAATGTATTTCTGTTACATTATATCAAATGAAAAATGTTCATATAATTATAGTTGTCATCCAGTTATTATCACTATTCTTGATAAATAAGATCATTTCATTTTATTCTCACAGTAACACTCAATCTTGATCTACTGCACTTCCCTCTATGCTTGTACTCTTTCCCACACTGTGACCCCTGTGACCTCTGGCAGAGCCTGACTGGTGTTGTCTAATAAAATGATGTAATATGTAAAAAACAATGAGAAAAAGGTGAGTTCAAAATCAAACTTTGATGTCAATAAGTAATAGTTTTGTAATGATGTCTTCTAGGCTACGTCCACGGTGGAGGTGGACATGGAGCGAGCTGAGAAGCTGCAGGTCACCAGAGCGGACTTCATGGGATCCCTCAACAACGATATCAAACCTGTACGCAGCGTTCAGGATCCATTATTTTACAAAGACAGAACAGGGTTCCTCACACTTCCTCCTCCTGTTTCCAGGCTTTCGGGACAAACCAGGAGGATTATTCCAGCTACATCATGAACGGGATCATCAAGTGGGGCGACCCGGTCACTCATGTTTTGGATGATGGAGAGCTGCTCGTACAGCAGACTAAAAACAGCGACCGCACACCGCTAGTGGCCGTGTTACTGGAGGGTTAGATTCAGAACACAGAGTTATTATTCAGAGTGATGTACGAGGTAAAGAAAAACACTTCCTCTCTACACTCACAGGCCCACCTCACTGTGGAAAGACGGCCCTGGCAGCAAAGATAGCAGAGGACTCCCAGTTCCCCTTCATTAAGATCTGCTCTCCAGACAAGATGATTGGACACTCTGAGATCTCCAAGTGCCAGGCAATCAAAAAGGTTGGAGCTCTACAGAATAATCCAACCTTTACATTTACTCAGTCCATTAACAGCTTACCTTCCTTTGTGATCTGCTGCAGGTCTTTGATGATGCTTATAAGTCTCAGCTCAGCTGCGTGGTGGTGGATGACATCGAGCGTCTGCTGGACTACGTCCCCATCGGCCCTCGATTTTCCAACCTGGTCCTACAGGCTCTGCTGGTGCTGCTGAAGAAACCTCCACCCAAGGTCAGAGGTCATCTGACACCAGTATATTACTGTTGTTACTAAAGTCATCAACAAATACCAAGTCAGAGGTCGACAGTATCAGTGCTCAGAGGAAACGACAGGATTGGCTCAAGTTTTTAGAGAACTGCGGGACAACCACTTTATTGATTTCTTTTGAGTTAATTTTAATCTCCACAATATATCTATAGCTATACTATGTTAGAACGTTGTTAAGAGGCATGAAAAAAACGTTAAAAGCTGCATTGTTTATCAAGCTGCCAAGTGTAGCTTTAACACAGTTTTTCATGGCAAATCTTCTAGAAAAGAATAGTCGTTTTTAACGATTAAAGTCAAATGTTTTATAGAATAAAACTGATATCAGATATTATCAATACCCAAGTTTGCAAAAAAGTATTAGCTTTGACAAAAATACTTTTTAATGGAGATTGCAAAATCAGTTCATTTATAAAGTGCCAGCTCGCTATAAGTAATCTCAGAGCTCTAAGAAAGCAACAAGTCCAGTTCATATCAGGTATGTTGGATATTTGTGGGGAAAATGCAGACAATTCTCTGAGATTAAAGTCCTAAATTTACCACATCTGGATCTTTTCTCATGTCTAACAGGTACATTTGTATTAACATTATTTTCTTTTAAAAATATGACATCAATCTTTGAATTTCAGAGCTGTTTCTAGTCAGCTCTGTTCATCTAAAAGAGTCTGTTACGCCTGAACTAAGAGACTAAGAGACTGAACACAATGTTGTGAGTTTTGAGTATTTTTATTAAAAGGAGCCATGTCTGTTAAAAGCCTCACCCAGTATCATACTGGTGAAAGCCCCAGTGGTGCTCTCCCTCAGGCCTCACCCAGCAGGCTTTGTGTCTGCTGTCACAGGTTGATGTAATGAGGGCCATGCAGATGCTGCTTTACCACAAGCTGGCAAGGGAAAATGCAGAGGGACGTAACATAGCCCAATATGTTTTAGTAATATTTTAAAATCCTTCTGTCCGTGTGGATTTGTAAGCAAACACGTACATTCTACTCAATCCTAAACAGAAATATTGGACGATATTCCCTGTTCTGATGTGTTCATCCTGCAGGGCCGGAAGCTGCTCATCATTGGCACCACCAGCAGGAAGGATGTCCTGCAGGAGATGGAGATGCTGGATGCTTTCAGTACCACCATCCATATCCCCAACATCTCCACTGGAGAGCAGCTAGTTGACGCCTTAGAGGTCTTTAATGTTCTCACACATCCAGTAGTTTGTGTTTGTGGTAGAGGCCCAGGTGTAACATCTCCACTGCCTTTGCTGTGTTTGCAGCTGCTGGGATGTTTCACAGATAAAGAGAGAGCCAGCATCGCACATCAGCTCAAAGGGAAGCGGGTCTGGATCGGCATCAAGAAGCTCCTTGTGCTCATTGAGATGTCGCTGCAGGTATGGAAGAGAATCAGCCAAATACATGAGCTATTGTGCACGTATCAGCAATAAGCATCAGTGAGAGACGGACTAAATTACAATTCTGATTTTCCAGTTGCTGTGAAAGCTCCATGTTTTTGTGAAAGGACTTTTTGAAGAGCTTGTGAGCCGTTTGTGTCAGAATAAATCTGGTGGGGTTCACTGTAATATTGCAGAGGCTCGTTGGAATGTACTTTTATGGTTTACTAGCTGTCTTACAAAGAAGTATCAGTATGTTATATAACTGAAGTGTTTTTGTTAGTGACTGATAAGCTCAGACTCTGATTGCTAAGTTCCTTTGTTGCTGCCTTTTATCTAGACTTAATCAAGTAGAGAATAAACATTCTATTCCCTTAGAGGACAGCCTGTTTAGTTTTGGGGGAGGAGGTCTGAATGTTCAGTGAAGTGCAGACAATGCTGCGATCAGTGTAAATGTTTCAGATCCACAAAGTCCAAAATCAGACAAAGACAACCTGGGTAAAAACAAAATGCAGTTTTCAAATAATTATTGAATTAATTAACTGAACAAAGCTATTTAAACTAGGGCTGAAACGATTCTTCGAGTACCTCGAATAATTCGAGTACAAAAAAGCCTCGAGGCAAATTATCTGCCTCGAGGCTTCGTTTAATTCATATTTAATTAATTCATGGCTTTGCAATCGCCCGCGGTCATGTTTCACCCGGACCGAAATAAGTGGCGCACATACACACTGCAATGAATGCACAAGCGAGTAGCGAATGTAACTTAAATTTATCTTAAGCCATGGTGGACAACTAGACCGTACTATTACTACTAGTACTAGACCGGCACAGACTGAAAGATGCCGGTAGGTACCGGTAGCGAAAAAACACGGTGCCGACTTTGGTACTGAGATGCTTCATTTAACCGCCTGCGCAGCTACACGGGTGGAGACACAGGTGAGACGGAGGAGCAGAGAGCCCCTCCCCTCCCTGTCAAAACACCGTAGCGAGTTGCGGGTTAAAAAGTCCAAAAAACTCTAAAGTTTCGCCGCATTTTGGAAAGGTAAACAGGAACAGAGCAAAATGAAACATATGCTCTGAGATTTGTGCCACAAAAAACAGGCATTCCAGCAATTAGTCGAAGCCACGCATTGCGTATGGAATTAACTTGGTGCTGCAGCCATGATATCTATGGCTGCAGCTCTTTCACTTCAGTCCGACTGAAAAAAAGGTGTGAGGGGAAGACAGTGACATAACAGAAAGTTCCGAGGTAAGCAATAAATACCGGTAATAATAGTAAATGCACTTATATGCCACAAAACCATGGTTTATATCTATTTTTTATTTAAAAAATGTTTAATACTTTATTTTCTCTCAGATTTATACATTGTACATGTAATTTATACATACATATATATTTATATGTATATATATTCATGTATATTTATATATACATACATGAAATTTATTAGAGTACTCGATTAATCGAAAAAAGATTCGATAGAGTACTCGATTACAAAAATATTCGATAGCTGCAGCCCTAATTTAAACTAACCTGGCACCGTCTGATGATGTTAAATAGCATACATTACTCACAAAAATATTGGGGATATTTGGTTTTCTGGTGAAATTTGAGGATGAACTTACTGTAAGATGTGACTTTGTCTAACCTCTGAATGCTCATGTCCACCTGGTCAATGTTTCACTATGTTTTAAATCACTACAGCAGTTTGATCCATGAATCCATTAGCACTAGCTTTACTGAAGAAATTTATTCTGGGGACCCACTTGAACTCATAACCTGTGCATTGTCCTCCTGCTTTTGTTGTGTTAACACACCAATTACTCGTGCACACTCACACATTTACATTTATTTACCAAAACTATTAGCTCAAATCTATGGGAACCTGAATTTCTGATTTTCTGTTTTTTCACACTGTTTGCATCTTCAGCAGGAGCTAAAGGCTGGAAATCTATACATGGTTTCATGTGACGTCATGCATATGGATCACTTCAACCCCAGCTAGTATTGTGATAGGCAAACCGAGGGCTAATGTGGACAGTACTAATGCATCTATAGAACTGAATAAGGCAAACAATTTGTTTCCATGGTTGCGTAAACAACTATATTATATGGAAGCAAGGGGCAACATGTTTCTGTAAATATGTACATCTAAGGTTGAAATGGTAAATGGCTTGTATTTATAGAGCGCTTTCTACAGTGCAGAACACCCCAAAGCGCTGTACAACACGATCAGTCACTCACCCATTCACACTCACATACTGGTGGTGATAAACTATGTTGTAGTCTCAGCTGCGCTTGGACACTCTGACAGAAGCGGGGATGCAATGCACCGGCGCCCTTCCAAGACCCTCTGACCACCACCAGTAGGGAAGTTGGGTGAAGTGTCTTGCCCAAGGACACAACGACAATCTAACCCAGCCGGAGCTGGGGATTGAACCGGCAACCCTCTGGTTACCAGACCGGCCACTCTACCAACTGAGCTAAAACCGCCCGAGATCACAAAATCATTCCAAAAGCCAGAAGCCTCTGTCTTATATAACTTGTTTTTTTCCCACTTTACTTTCAGAAGAGCAGGTTTGAGGTATAGATACTGCTTACATTGTCACTGAAGGCAGGACTTCTTTGTAACTGCCTAGGATACCTATGCATGACAAAAGCAGAGTCAAAATTCCCAACCCCATCTTCCTATCACAGTCAAGAGTGACTCTGTGATAGCCTAACTCACACTGTTTTTAGATATGTATTATAGATCACAAAAACACTGTCAATTGATTCAATTTTACAATTCAGTGATGGAGAATCAAAATGAGATGCCATTATTTCAACCTGTAAGTATATGAGAATGTTATCAAGTCAGTGCCAACTCAGAGTGGAGGACCATGAACCCTGACTTCAGCATTACAGTATAAGTAACCAGCCAGGACGCTAGTGATGGCTGATTTGTTACAGAAGAGTGACATGGTGCCATTTTGGTGTTGTGAAAAGGGGAGCAAATAAATTTAGAAATATGAATTCATTTGTTCAAGCAAATTTGTGCAGATATTTTTCCAGCCTTTATTTTACACACACATCTCTGGGGAGTAAAATAAAGTCAATAAAGCCAGGCTGTAGCTATGAGGTCCAGGTTGAAAATAGTGGATAGCCTGACTGTAATCAAAGTAGTTGTAGCAGTGTAGCTGCAACAGGCTAGCAGGTAAGCTGTAGCTGGGTAGCTGCAGGAGGCCAAGAAACAACTAGTACTCTGCTCTTTGGGGGGATGGGGTCAGTCAGGAACTGGCCTCAGGAGTGCTGTGATAATCCACAGACATCTGATCAAAAAAGCATAATTTAGAAATCAAACATGTTTTAAAGGTGTTGTTTTTTTAAAATTATAAAATGATTGGTAAATTAAATAAAATGTCATCAATAAGACACATAAAAACAAGAAAAGTCAGAGTCATGGACCAACAACCAAACAATGGATAGTTTTGCTGCCATTATTCTCTTTCTTCCTTGCTCATCCTTTACATTTCTGATACACATAGCAGAAGATAGGTTACAGGCTATGCTGTATGGTTTATAGCCATGTAGTAACAGGTATATTAAATGTTGTGCATGGCAACATAATGTGGCTGGGTTGCTCATAAGTCACAGATCACAGTTTGTAACCTCTTCTAGGCTTTTGAGTTCTTTCAATTCCAAGGCCTTGAGCCATTAGTTTGAGTAAATTAATGCAAATGTGCCAGTGTGCACATGGGATTGGTGTGTTTGCAAAACAAAGGCAGCGTCAGCCCACACCTAAAAAGTCAAGTCAGGTCAAGAGATTTTACGCAAAAAAGCGTTGGTGTGCAGTAAAGCTAGTGCTAATAAAGGTCCTGGATCCATTAGAACTGGTCTCTGAACAGTCCTCCTCATCACGATGTTCGCATTCTGACATCATGAGACCAAGACTGATCAACAGGACGTCGCCATGGAGACGCTTCAATCAGGAGTCGTGTGCCTAAAGAAGCAAAGCTGTCGGCTTTTATTCTTGGTTTCACACTGGAAAGATTTCTACAAGGCTCAAATATTTGATTGTGATTGTTTCATAATAAAATTCTGTGTTTTATGTAACTCTCTATAGATGGATCCAGATTACAGAGTGACCAAGTTCCTGACTCTGCTCAGAGACGAGGGAGCGTGAGTAACAACCATTTTATGCTAAGCTAACTTGCTTTCATCACCTGCTAACACCATCATTCAGTTGAAAAACTTTATTCCTTTGTTATCACTTCTTTAACAGGATTTTTGGTTTTCTTTAGTGTGACAATGCTGTTTTTATCATTTATTGTCCTAACATGGTTAGCCTTAAACCACTCATTGTGAACTGCTAACCTTAACAGCTGCATTTTACAATTACCAGGTTGAATGAAGGTGATCAAATTCGAATGTAAAGTTGCTGTTTGCCGGTAAGATCTGCAAGTTGGTGATGAGTCTAGAAGTAGTGGGTTTTGTAGTGTTCCCATTAGAAAAGTGATTGTTTTCTACCAATGTAGAACTAAAGAAAGAGACTAAAGTTCATTTGACTGATTTTATTCAGTGGTTGCTTCACTGAGTTTACTAGCATTTTGTGCAGGAACCTGTTCCCATAAACCGAGGGTAGACGACTATACCAAAGATCCAGAGAGGAGAGGTTGATGCTCCGCCTGACTCGCTCGGCACACCCCCTCCCTCTGGACCAAGTTCCAGACCATGGGGGAGGGGGCATGCTGGGTGCTGAGCGAGTAGTGAACCTGCAGTAGCTCCTCAATTAGCACACCTCCCCAGATACATCCCCTCCTCCTGGACTAAGGACTGGGTCCTGGGTTTGCTGTGCGGTCCAGACAGAACCAACTCTGGGTCAGGACCCGGACCGTGGTCCACCTGTTGGTGACCTCTGTTTTTACACCAGCTGAAACCGGTTAAGTTGTTTTGACATAGATGATCATTAGACTCATTAGCTCACCTAACTCATTTATATGCAGCCCGAAGTTGACTGAAATAAGTACCTTAAGCCAAACAAACATAAACATTTAAATTAATACTAATTTAATTATTTAATATCAACTATTCGTCACGTTTTTAATGTAATTAAACCATTTTGATTTTGTAATAAATACTTTAAAGAGAACTGCATTGAAGGGGAAAAAATGAAACATTTAAACAATCAGAAAAAATATTTTTATTACAAAATAATGCTGTCTGGCACAATCCATGTCAATCAAAAGAAAAATCTAATTATTTAAAGTTACAAAACAATTAAAACCACTTTATTTGACAGCATTAAAACCCCACAGTATTAATGAAAATGTCTTATATCTGTAATGACTTTTGACCCAAAACGAAAAAGAAAGAAGAAAAGTATAAACTGTTTGTGTGACATCATCAACCTCCTTTAAAGCTGCAATCTGGAGTTTTCCACCTTTCAGGACTTTTATATGATTTTTTTAGAAATCCATATCAGTGATAGTCTGCCCCTGTTCTGTGATCAAATGAAAGGCAATACGGCAATGTATTTTTTGCTAAGCCCGCCTGATGTTCAGACATAGTGTTCATTTGGACTAAACTGCAACCCAATCAGGCACCTGCAGGTCACACTCTCATTGCTAACGTGAGTCAAGTCCCCCAGCAGGCCCATGAAGACCCCTCTTGGAGCTTCTGAATTTTGGAACATGTTTTGCTCAGTCCAAACAGCAGCAGAATCAATATGCTGCAATGGTTCAGTCAAATTCCAGACCGATCTGACTGAAATGATGTGGTGGGACCTTCAGAGAGCTGTGGTACTATTGAGCAAGGGCGTAAATTTGGCATGGACGGAGGGGACGTGTCCCCACCAATATTCAGAAATCACTGAAATGTCCCCACCAATAATTTGATCCAAGGATGCAGAAATAGCGTTGCGTCCCTACCATACGCAGCAGCGGAGCGAGGTGCTGCGCGAGCCGCTGTGTCAGCCATGCTCTCCTGCCTCCGCGGGCTTGGCGGTGTGTCTCTGATCGACCGATGTGAGCCCCTCGCAGCCCGCGCCGAGCCGCTGACAGGACCTGCTGTGGAGCGGACTGGACTGGCCATCGGGCATTTTACCAGTCGTGATGTTAACTTTGGACCGGACCGGTCCAGGACCAGCGCTACAGGACGGCATGCTTAAATCTGCACTTCCTGTTTCATCGCTCAGAACTAAGGAGGAAGCAGAAGCCCCCTTTTCTGTCTCGCGCTTTGCCAGACTCACAGCTCGCGCCGTTGTCATAACAACCAGCTGACAGACAGCTGTAGAGGTTGTATTTACACATCAGGTCAAAAGCATCAGAGAACATCTCAAATCTGACCTTAAAACAAAATAACAGAACATTAACTGGATATTCAGTCCAGTCGAATCTAGTTCTAGACCTGTTAGGTCCAGGTCTCAGTCAGGTCCAGGTCTCAGTCAGGTCCAGGTCTCTGTTCAGCTTTTAGTGATTGTTTTGTCTCTCAGCATCATTAAATGCAGAAACAAAGGAGGCAGAAATCCTTTATGTAAAATTACTAAAAAGGTAAAAGACATTTTCATAGAAAAATTATAGTTTTTGGATTTAACCATAAATCATTTAAACTTAAACTGTTTATTAGTTAAAGTTTGGAGAATAAATCAACTAAAGCAGGTGGTGTGTTTGAGGACATGTAAGTAAGTAAGTAAAGTTTATTTCTATAACAGCTTTCACAGACAAAAATCACAAAGTGCTTCACAAAAAACAGAATTAAACCTGATTAAAAGACAAAGAACCAAAAGCATCAAGACAAAATAAAAGACTTAAAAGAAATGAAATAATAAAGGACAGGTTAAGATTTCTTAGACAAAATAAAAGACTATAAAACAAATACAATTAATGAAACAAATAAAAGATATCATTAAAAATCAAAATGGTTAAACACCAATAAGAGAACACAAAAGATTTAGTTAAAAGCAGTTTTAAATAATTGGGTCTTCAGCTGCTTTTTAAAGGTGTCCAGACTGTCTATACAGCGTAAAACTAAAGGAAGTTCATTCATAAATCCTGGTGCATGATGATCAGTAAAAAGTCCTCCAGTTGCAGGACAAGACATCACCTGTCCTGTTTGTAGTGAATGGAGGTCATCAGCTGCTAGCCGGGTTGGGATGGGGGCTGTGGGTCTGTAGTTCTGTTCAACAGACTTTGTTTTAAAGTCAGTTATAAGGTGTTCCGGTGTGGATTTTATTAAACTAAAAATGACCCAATATGCATGGATAATTATAAATATTACATTAAAACACTGTATTTCAAGGAAATACAAGAACCAGATTATATTTAAATTTTAAATAAGACTTAATACTGCTCTCACAGCTGTAAAAAGCTAAAAGAAATTATAATGTAGAAATATACAGATTTTTTTTAGATTACCCCCCCCCCCCCCCCCCCCCCCCCCCCCCCCCCCCCCCCCCCCCCCCCCCCCCCCCCCCATTCCATCCTGGTCCCCACCAATGTCAAGAGCAAATCTACTCCCTTGCTATTGAGTATGTGTTTCTGGAGTTTTAGCTTAGTTTAGTTAGTTCTTAGTTAGAGGAGTCGCAGTGGGGCTCTCAAGCTGAACCAACTGTCAAGCATGGTGGTGGCAGCATCATGCTGTGGTAACAGTGCATTTGTAGATGGAATGAAAAACAACCTTCTAAATTCATAAACTTCACTTGAAACCTTCAGCCAGATGAGTGAAGCTTGATCACCATTGGACAATGATCCCAAACTCGCGTTAGAACTGGTTTCTGATTGGATGAAGTTAATTAACATTATGCTTCTGGAACAGCTTTTCCAAAATCCCAACTATAGAAAATTTGTGGACTATGAATAAAAGCCGAGTCTGTGTCAAGAAACCAATCACTCTAAACGAACTCTACTAATACTCTCAAGAAGACTGGTCAAATATCAGCCAATATGGCAGAAATCTACAATAAGGTCAAACGTGTGCACCCAGTTTATGTTTTTGAAATGATTGAGATTGTATGTTGGGTAATCAATCCTGGAAAAAGCCCCAAACTGACCCTCGTGCTGACATTCATGACATTCATGCCCATGATGAGCGGACTACACTTGTTTGTGCCTTTTTTCTCATGTTGGAGCCTGACTGTTTTATTTTTGTTCTCCTCAACACCCCTACAGTTATTATGCTGAGGGTTGTTCCATCTTGTACAGCAGTGTGGTGGTTAATTTGTTAGTTGGCTGCAGGGAAAAAGTAAATGTTTTTTCTCTCTCTCTTTATCTAGTGATCGCAGTTTCTTAGAGTAAGAGAAGCTGGCTAAAGAAACATCTGGGCATCTATGAATTAGCCCTGGTGACATTGAAGGGAAACAGAAGAGGAAAGAAAAGATCTTGTCACCTTTCCACCCACGGATCAAACTATCTATATACAAACATTGTCCAAGAACAGCTGTCTAAGTCCTCCTTATCTCAGCATGTTTCCACAGAGAATATATCACTATATCACCTTCCTCTGTCTCATCATCATCATCATCATCGGCAGCACTTATTAACATATCACAGCAAACTATTGGAAGTTGTACTGTTATAAATCTGTTATCTGTAAAGAAACTGCAATATATGATTGTAAAAACAAGTGGTGTTCAGTGCATTGTGCAAATAAAAAAAGGAAGCGGTGTTATGTTTTTAGCTATTTTATTCCTTGTATATGTTGCATGTCTCATGTCCTGCTGAAGGCAGTTCTTGTTGTGCAACTTCACAAACAGTATAAATAGGACACATGCAAAAATTACAGAAAATGTTGAATTTGTTTGATTAAAAGGCTTTTAGTGACTATGTAGTGGCTGCAAAATGAAGCAGTTTCATGTGTAAATGTAATCCCTTTAAATGAACAGTATAATGTTTTGTACATAGTATATATGAAGATAAAAATATAGCGTAAAGAATATGAATATTTCACAGTTTATCAGTATGATCCTCCTCGCCGTGGTTCTGCAGGTGTTGACTTTGCTAAGTTAGTGTAATTGTGGAAGTAAATATTGGATTGTTGGCCAGTCTTGGTGTTGCATACAGTACAGTTCTTCAGTTCTTCATTAGGTCATGTGAAGAATCCAATCCTGCATATGTCCTCTGTGTGTGCATGTGTAGGGTGTCCAATTGAATGGAACCATGTGTGTGTTTCACTTTGTGCACCTTAATAAGTTTCAAACAGCTGGTGTTTTGTTTTTAAACTATGTGTTCAGCGCTCAAAAGATCCAGAATTCTTGTTTTATTCTGACCATTGACAATGTGTGTGTGTGTGTGTGTGTGTGTGTGTGTGTGTGTGTGTGTGTGTGTGTGTGTGTGTGTGTGTGTGTGTGTGTGTGTGTAAATAAATGTCAATCTTCAGATGTATTATTGCAATAAAATCGCACATATGCACAGCAAACTGAACCCTTGCTTTGTTTTTTATTTAGCATTTTTTTCTTTATTTTACTCCATACATGCCCCTTGTGGTACAGGTGGCTAACAGATTTAGCACATTGTGTATATCATCAAGACAGCAGTTTTTGAATCTAACGTCCTACGGCTCCTCCCCAAAACAACTCGACACGCGCGTGCGCGCTGCGCATTAAGTTGCTGGGCATAAACTGTGCCATTCAAACTGTAGGGTTTAATCACTCACAGTTCACAAATCACATTCCAACACTGTACCAGGCTCTGGTGAGTTCTCTCTGTCCCTGCTGCTTCTGATACTTAGCTCTGTAGCAGCGAGCTGCTGCTGTACTCTGTAGCTGAACACAGAAATGACTCGGCCCTGAATTAACTTTTTGACCAAAATAAATGTGTATCCTTGGCAAGCCTTGCCATTCTGTGAGGTGAAAGGTTTAAAGTGCCCATGACATCGGTTTCCATGTTTTCTGACTTATCTATCATGTTGCAACGTTGAGTTCTCACCTTAAACATGCCAGAAAGAGAAAAAACGGCGTCCATCTGTCTCCTAGTACAGCCAGTGAGAAGCTCTTCAAGATTTCAGACCCAGGTTTCAAACAGTTTTTTTCACTCCAGCACGCTATGAGGTCATAGTGATCCGGACTTGCTTATATGGTCAATTCTCCTCCCACATGCACGTTCACGACACCTGGAGCGAGGCAGTGCCGCCGCCATTGCCCATAGACCGTGTAGTGTTTAGTTTCAGTTTTGTTTCTCTTTCACGCGACGGCACTGCCCCCTACTGCAGCAGAAGTGTCAGGCTGCCAAATAAGGAGAAACCCAGCAGAACCGGAAGGCGGCGCTTTCTTCTGATCTCTGAGTTGCTCGTTAGGAAATAATTACAGCGTATTTTGAGTTATAATGGTGCAACGCTAATCTAGAGGCATCAAAGATTACACCAGTTTAATATAAAGTGATTTAAATATGGAGTCACAGGCACTTTAAAATCCATCCATCCATCCATTTTCTGTAGCCGCTTATTCCTCCACAGAGGGTCGCGGGGCAGCTGGTGCCTATCTCCAGCGGTCAAGGGGCGAGAGGCGGGGGACACCCTGGACAGGTCGCCAGTCCATCGCAGAGGCACTTTAAAATTTAAAATAAATCTGTCATTAGCTGGGGAATGGATAAGTTTTTAATAGAAATGAGTTCTGTCTCCTCCATGAATGGCTGAGAGGTAAACAGAGAAACACACGGAGCGTCCTGTACGAGAACGCACCCTAATGATACAGGTTTGCTCGAAGTGCATGCACGTTGACAGAAAGCCGACAATGCAGAAATTTGATTTTTATTGGCAAAAAAATGTTTTGCGGCCAGAAAGAATGCAAAGGGTCTATAGGAGGAAGGAGGGTCTTCATCAGAATGACAGATGTTTTGGAACTCAACCCATAGATCATAGTTTAGACCTGAAATATCATTTAAAACATTTAGAAAACTTTGATACATAGAAAGATAATCCAACTGCTTTAACTCAATAGTAACATTAAACAGGCAGCAGCACAAAAAACAAGTACCATAGTACAGGTTTAAACAGATCATACTGCCATATTGGTGTACAGTCGACTGCCAGAGATTTAGTAGTATTTTTTCAGAGCGCATATTTGATGCTCTAGTTTTCTTCAAATTTTTCTTCATGTGAAAACGACTTAAGGAGAATGACTCTCAAGGTGTTGTCATCTGCTAACCCGTCTGATAGGAGAGAAACTAATCAGTAGCCAAAAACTCAGAGAATAACTGAAGTGATGGTTCTGACTAAGTTTACTGCTTCAGTAGTTTTAGAGTTTTTCCTTAGATGTTTCTATTACTACAGAAATAGACCCATGCAAGTTCCATTTTTATAATAATTACATGATGTTAATGCAGAATCAATATTTGCAGTGCTGGTCTTTCTTTTGTTAGACCTTTCCAGTTCACTCTGCATCTGATCCAAATCCTGACAGAGGGCAGTCTATTCATCACCATCAGTCCTTGGAGTCTGACAGAATTTGTGGGTTTTGTCCATCTGCCTCTTGGGGATTGACCACAGGTGGGATGAAGGTCTAAGGAGTTTTCTGAGTATGAACCCAAAATAATGTTTTCTTCCTTGAGCCACATAGTTCTGATGTTAGCCTTTTAGCTAAGTGCTCCATTCGGCTGGCTGTATAACAGCAATCTGCTCTCCGATGGTTGGAGGAGCTCCTCTCGGAGGATGTTTTGGTCCTGTTCTTTATTCATGGCTGTTGAGTTAGTCCACTCACTTGACTGAGAAGCAACTAATACATAAATGATCTCCCAGGATGCTTTACTGTTAGCAGGACACGGGAATGATGCCCCCCCCCCCAGATGTTCCAACCAATCAGAAGATTTATCAGAAAAAAATTATTTTCTTTCAGTCCTCAGCCTTTAGCAGAACACAAGTCTGTCATCTGATGTCCCTTTATAACAATCTGGAATTCATACAAACGGACAGAACTAAAGTAGCAAACTTTGTGACATTTAATGTGTATGTCATTCTTTAAGGGTTTGGCCACATCTGTAGGCTGAAGATACATATGTGTTGTTGAAAGCTATAGACATTCAAATACCGGTACGTTCCCCCATTGCAATCTGCAAGAGTTGGAGACCCTGCATGCATTCTTCGACTCTAATCCACATCTGATGGAAGCTCCAGGAATGAGGGACCACTTCTGGTTAAGAAGGTGAACTGATTTTACTTGGAGGTTGTACTGATGAAGGGGCTAACCTGCTGTGTGGACCAGAAAACATCAGACCCAGAGACCTCTTGTACCAACGCAGCCACAGAGACCTCCAGGCCGCTGCAGCCCGGGAAATCTCCCGTGCTGCTGCAGCCCCAGAGACCCCCAGTGCCACTCCAGCACCAGAGCCAGTCTTCACGAGGGTCCGGGTGGACACCTCGCACCCAGTTCCAGAGCCTGTCTCCCTGAGGGTCTTACTGGATGTCTTACAGCCTACTCCAGGGTCTTGCCTTGTCAGGCCACCTTGCCGCCACCCTCCAGGACCTTGACTCTTCACGCAGCCTCATGGTCACCCCTCCTGAGTTCCACCTCTTTGCCCTCCTGACTGTGGAACTCCTAGACATTTGTTTTTGGTTTGTCTCTCCATCAGGGTCCCCCTCCTCCCGTCCTGTTTTGTGTCTTCTGGTGGAGTTTGGGAACCATCTTTTAGCGGGGGCGGTGTTATGATCTGTGCCTTTGTATTTAGTTTGGCCTCGTTTTCTTCCTGCGTATGTCCTCCTGTTTACTTATCACTCCTCCACAGGTGTCCCTCATCCAGTTCACTTACTCAACTGCTACCCACGATCACCTTCCTCTCTATTTAAACTCACCAGTTCAATCACTCCTTGTCAGATTGTCTGTTTGTAACCCCTGTTAACCACCCTTTTGTCCATAGTTCTGGTCCAAGTCCCTTGTCTGTAAGTTTGTTTTTTCCCCCAATGAGATTCCCTTGGTTTTTGGTAATTAGAATCTCTGTGTTTTTACTGACTTGCCAGCTTGCTTTTTTTTTTTGTAATAGAGTCCTTAGTTGAGTCCCTGCTTTCATCCTCCTTATGTTGGATCCTCACACCCACCGAAAGCATGCCATTCTGTTCCTGACCCACATATTTTAATATTACCCATTTTTGCCAAGACAGTGTTTTAAATACATAATGTTTATAATTAGGTTAAAATGTAAATATTTTATATGTAATACACATAAATTATATATAATATAATATTTTAATATAATAATATTATTATAATGATTAATTAATATATAAATAATATTTCATATCTAATATAATTAATTTATAATACATAAAATTGTTATATTTCTATGATTAGCTACTAATAACGCGCTTTAAAGACATAATATCTTATTTCCTCCCAGGAATCTGGATTATATAATGTCTGTGGTTGCAGTGCCCCTCTCCCACCCATAGAGGGCGCTGCGTGGCCTGTTGGTGAATCCTCCCGGCGGATCCGCTCTGCTCCTCCTGACCTGCTTTCACCCGCACCGTTCAGGCTCGGGGGAGGAGGAACGGCCGTAGAGGACTCGTCAGTACCGTAGAGTTCCCTCTCTAGACCGGGACCGGGACTTTCTGTCAGTCTGAAGCGGCTAGCTTATCTTCGTCTACACACTCTAGAGCTAAGTCCAACCACAGGAACCGGATAACTGAAATTAACTATTTGTTCTTTATTTCTTAACCTTGCAGCCTTTGCGGCTGGTTTTATATTGACGGTACAGGAGTGGTTTTCATAGTAGAAGCGGTGTGGAGCACTTTAAACGCTGTACGGAGAGCTGCCTCAGCGGGACGGCGGTGCAAGGTGAGTGGTGTCCTCACGTCAACCCCCGGCCTACTGCCGGTGTTCAGTCCGCAGGTTAACGCAGCCTGTAGGCTCCTCTAGGGACCCATCTGGGAAGGTACTGGTCCGTGTGGATCTGCACGGGGGCTGGCTGACTGTCACCGGCCCATAGGGCACCACAGCGGCTGACAGGAACTAACCTACATTAGAACGTTTATGGGTCGCAGGAAGGGAAGTTCAGGACACAGTGCCAACATGCAGGCAGCGTGCGTGCGTGTGTGTATGTGTGTGAGAATGTACTGTACATGCATGTTGTTGTGTAACTGGTGCTCACATTCCTTTGCTGTGACACATAGATGTGGTGTTTTAGAAATCCTCCCAAAGACTTGAATTGACGATCCTTCACAGGGCAGAAAGAAATGGAACGCAGCCTGCAGCCGTCCCTACAGGATGAGAGGAATCAGGTTGTGTGTTCATGAGAGGAATCAGGTTGTGTGTTCATGAGAGGAATCAGGTTGTGTGTTCATGAGAGGAATCGGGTTGTGTGTTCATGAGAGGAATCAGGTTGTGTGTTCATGATGAGAGGAATCAGGTTGTGTGTTCATGATGAGAGGAATCAGGTTGTGTGTTCATGAGAGGAATCGGGTTGTGTGTTCATGAGAGGAATCAGGTTGTGTGTTCATGAGAGGAATCAGGTTGTGTGTTCATGAGAGGAATCAGGTTGTGTGACACAGATGGATTGAAGAGAAGATGTGAGCGACTCTGGAATAGACACTGTGACTTGAAGCCAGAGGGCATTAGGGCAGTTTGACCTAAAGATAAACCAAAATGCAACACTGTCCTCCTGATGAGATTCTCAGGGTTAAACATTCTTGTTTAGAACTGAGCTCCAGCCTTCTACAGGAATGTGATACCTTAAACCTCCAGACCCTGGTGGGATCAGCTGATAGGAGTGCTTTCATCACACAGTGTGCCAGAGTACACCTTGTTGTGACTGTACAGACTTGTCTGATGGCTGAGTTTGCTGTGTACAAGTGGGATATCTGGAATATAGAACATGTAGAGTCACTATCTCTGGAACAAATCTGTTATTTCATTGTCTGTAACGGAGAGTTAACTTAGTATAAAGCTTGACCCAGCATGCACTTTGACACAGAAATACACCCATGTAAAAAACAGCCTTGCTGTAATGAACAAAGACAGCTTGGTAATGGAAGAAAATCATAATCACCATTATTTTGGTCAATATTGAAATCAAAGTTACTCATTGATTAAAAAAAAAAAAAATTTACTCGAGTTTTGGAAACACATTTCATTGAATAAAAACACCAGGAACACTGTGACTCTTCAAAATAAGAGCCTACAGGGACACCCTAATAGAAACCCTACTCTGAGTCTGCATGGAACATTTTTATCATTAACTATATTTTTTTCTAATAAAAAAATCTTATTGTGGATTAATCAAGTTTTACCAATGCAATAAAAAAAACTACAATTTCAAGTAAATTGAAGAATTTAAACAAAAAGATATTAAAACGTGTTTCAGTTCAACATTCAGTGTTTCATTAAGGTGTTTAGAAATCTGACTGTGAATCAGAAATATTCCAGTTTCTTGTAAAATAAAGTCCATCAAAGTAAAGAAACAGATTTTATTTTTGTTAGATAAATGACTGGTTTTACCTGGAAGTTCATCAGGACGCTGCTCCAACATGAGTCTGACTGAGGAGGAGATTATTTAACACTTTGCCCTAAATGAGTGCTAATTTATTTTTTTAAATTATTGATGCTCCAATGCTGATACCGGCATTGGGCCGATACTTAGTTCTTATACTCATACTCATTCGTAGTCATAAAAGCACGCCAATACCAGGAAGATTTATGTTATGATGTTTTCTTGTTTTCTTCTGATGTTGTTTTTATTTTAATTTATTCATTGTTTTTATGTTTTTGCTACATGTATGGTGAACATTTGCTGTGGGGGTATGTAAAATGGGGGGGGTGGGGCAATAAAAAAATACTGCTGATGAAAAAAGTCAGCTGATGCTATTTAACGTAGCGTGATGCTCAGCTCTCCATTGAGCTGCAGAGTATGACACCAGCAGCTGACCGGAACTCACTTTGGAGCAGATGGTGTCAACTTACTTGTGACGTAGTAGTAGTAGTAATAGTAGTAGCAGTAGCTGTAGTTGTAGTAAATGGTAAATGTCCTGTACTTGTATAGCGCTTTCCAAGTCCAAGAACTCCCAAAGCGCTTTACACTATAGTCAGTTATTCACCCACACACACGCACGCACGCACGCACGCACACACACACACACACACATGCACGCACGCACACACACACACACAGGCCGCTCTAATAGTAGTAGTAGTTGTTATGTAAATGTTGTTATTTAGCAGTAGTTTACACATGTTTTGAATCCTCACAGGCCTAACGTCTGGTTAAGTAACATTCCAGTTAACCGTTTGTAATGCCAGATCGATTTCCAAAGCGTTAGCATGTTTAGTTTAGCTGCTAGCGCTTTGCTAACAGAAAATAGTGACAACAGTAACAACCTTCTAGTAGGACTAGGACTCCGTTTACAGTTAGGTTTGGATGATAAAACAGCTGAATGTGACTTTTTATTTTATAGTGACTCAACCAGCTGCCAGATCCCATCTTGTTGTCACATGACCTGCTGCTGATGATCAAAGTTAGTGTGTTTAAAACCTTTATTTAAAAAGGCAAAACTAGTATTTGACTTATTTTTTCTGTTGTACCAAACCATGATTAGCTCAATGGCATTTATTCGTACTCATATTGGTACTTGGTATTGGCAAGTACTCAAATGAAAGTACTGGTATTGGAGCATCCCTATTTTTTTTTTTATCTCACTGCAGCTTATTCTGCACATCCAGCTAAAGTCTTAAATAAACTCACATCTCTCTAATGCTGATGTGTTTTTATGTGAAAGAATTAGCTGAAAGTGAGGCTAATGCTAGCTTACTTCCTCTCTATTCTGATGAGATGTATTGATCTTTCTGGTCCTCTTATCATTTCTTACAGTCCTAGTTGAACCTGGTCTTGAATAAACTTCCTGACAATCCCCCACAGGTCCGATGCTGTTCTAAACACGCATTCATATTTTTATTATTTCCTTTTGACTCAACCAAATTTATATTATAACCTGACATTTCATCAAATGACATTTCAAAAAGATGCAGTTCATACATTTAAAGTTTTAAAAACAAACAAACTAATATGAACACATGGGGAAAAAAGAGTGGCCGGGTTCAGCCTTAGGGATAGGGTAAGAAGCTCGGACATGCGGGAGGGACTCGGAGTAGAGCCGCTGAGAGAGGTGGAGGTGGTTCGGGCATCTGGTCAGGATGCCTCCTGGACGCCTCCCTCGGGAGGTGTTTTGGGCAGGAGACCCCCAGGTCGACCCAGGACAAGCTGGAGGAAATACGTCTTCAGGTTGGCCTGGGAACACCTGGGCGTCCCAGCTGAGGAGCTGGTGGACCTGGCTGGGGAGAGGATGGCCTGGGATGCCCAACTTGGGATGCTGCCCCCGCGACCTGGACCTGGATAAGCGGAGGAAGGCGAGGCGAGGGGAAAAAAGAGTTTATGGTGTATATCCTTCTGCAGTGGTACAGTAGCATGGTACAGTTGAAACAAGCCAAAACAACCTCTCTGATGCTGATTTGTAGAGGCTCTGATGCTTTAACAGGACTTTTTTCAGAGAGTTGTTTTAAACATACAAAAATTAGCTGATCATTTCCCCCAATCTGCAGCAGCGTCTCTCCTGATCTGACTAGCTATGAGTATGACTCCAGTCAGAGGACTACTTCCTGTTTCTAGATACTTCACCCTCTATGGGTGATGTCACTAGTGGGTGTGGGCGTTACTGTAGATAAATAACTAATAGACGCCACTTCAGAATGACCCAAACAGCCCTTTAAATTCAGTCACCTGTATAACCTGTTAGACAGGTGTTTACTAGGAGGATGCATTCACAGAAAGTAAAACTGTGTGTGGTATTTGTCAGACACTACAAGTACAGCTGGGATAAATAAAAGCAGGTGTTTTTGAGCAGACTTCACATCTTACAGACCTAGAGTCTGCTAAAAGCCAGACAAAACCACTTTAGACAACTCTCTTGTTTTTGCTCTGAGGTCAGCAACCTGGTTTAAATGAGCGAGGGATGGAGGACGAGGAGGAGGAAGGGACAGAAAATCCCAGTGTGCCTGAGATGGGTTACATAACCGTGCTGTGTAGCAGCAGCCTGTGTCTCAGTCCCCCGAGGTCCCACGGATCGTTTACGTCACACAGATGAAGACGCTTGGAGTGATCTGATGAGTCTGGATCCTCATTTCAGTTTTATATCACATTTATTCACTTCCTCATTCTGTAGTCTCTTAAATTCAGTCTTCTTCCTGAGCATTATGTAATATAATTTCTTCCTTTGTGTTTGAACAAGTGTGTGATTGCAAAGCTGTAAACTCAAAATGAACATCCTGCTGAAGTAACAAACCTGTGAAGATGAAAATAGATGGTGCAATTAATGCACACATAGTGAGATTAATGAACCTATAGTTTGTTAAACGATAAATCTGGTTGTTATCGGCTGAAATCGGCTCCTGGATAAGTAATCAAAGTCATAAAAACATGAAATGCTTTGATTAGCGGTCTCCGTCTCCCCACTCTGCTATCCTAGAAGCTTCAGTTTGTTGCTGCCTGACAGATGTGTTTCTGCTGTTGACGTCAAAGTTCTATATTTGCTCCTGCAGGAGGCAAACACTTGTTGGCAGCTTTTCTTCCCTCTGCTCTCCATCTCAGTAAGTAGGGTAATTGTGCAGCAAGGGTTGCTCTAAATTTTCTCAAAGCAATCTGCAAATTTGACAGAACTGTCACCATTTATTTAAACTTGTTTTAGTTTAATTTGTTTTATCTAATGGGATCCAATGCATAAATGTTGAAACACTCACTAGTGCTGTCATTAGATTGAAACAATGGAGAGATTAATTAATTATGGTTAGGGATGCTCTGATACCGATACTGGCATCGGGTATCGGGCCGATACTAAGGTTGTGTACTCGTACTCATAAACATAACCCGATACTTAGAGCCGATACTTAGCGCTCCATTAACCTGACGCGCGCACACTAGCTGCTAATCGGCGCTCACTCTGTAGCACTGCAGATGGCGTTAACTTACTTGTGTTGTAGTAGTATTTAGTAGTTGTAGTAGCAGTAGTAGTTGTGATTTAGCCGTAGTATACACTCCCCGAATCCTCAGTCCTGTCGTCAAGTTCGGTAAAGTTCCAGTAGTCCATTCATACAGTAATGCGATCAGGTTTCTAAAGCGTTAGCATGTTTAGCTCAGCCGCTAACGTTTAGCTTACTGAAAACAGTAAACAACAGAAGAATCCAGCAGAGCTGATTAAAGCTTCTATCAACCACTACTTTAGAATAAGGCAGAGGCTTAAAGAGTTTGGTTCTAATCAGCTGATGGAAAGTTGTCTTTGGCGAAAATTAATTCTTCGGCGCAAGTATGGCAAGCCGTTCTATCATATAATCAAACGGACTTTGAAATGCTACAGCAGGTCATTTGTGTATTTATTTATGTAAAAGTCCTTTTCCCACATTAGAATCAGCTAGCTGAGGTTTATTCTGAGGGCTTTAATTTTAATTTATTTAGTTTTTCCACATCATGAGATGTTATTCAGTCTGTTTGACTTTAATGTTGCATCCAGTCCAGGTCAGATTAACTGAAGCAGTCAGTCCTTTTATAAAATACTTTCTGACTCAGAGAAAAATCTTTGTGGTGTTTTAGTTCGATCCCTGACCTTAAGGACTCTGTTTACAATTAAGATTGGATGGAAAAACAGATAAAAGTGACTTTTAAATTAAATTTTAATATTTTAATTTTATAATTTTTTTCTGATTTAGTATTAGTACTCGTATTGGTACTCCGTATCGGCAAGTACTCATATGTAAGTACTCGTACTCGTTTAGGAAAAATCTGGTATCGAAGCATCCCTAATTATGATCTATAATTTTGCCACACCTTGACGCCCAGCCTGTCATCAATTCCTGAAATTGTGGGGCTCTAAGGAGCTGCTCAGTGATACACGCACGCACGCACGCACGCACGCACGCACGCACGCACGCACGCACGCACGCACACACACACACACACACACACACACACACACACACACACACACACACACCACTGTACTGGAAGCACAAATCCAGAAACGGTAAAGAGATTAAGAATAAGATGAACGTGGTTAAAAAACATAACTCTCTAAATATGGCTTTAATTAATTAATCTCAATTGATGAGATAATTTGACACCGCTTAATAAAATGAATTATACATCTCAAATTGTGTGGTTCAATCAGGAATAGCGGTCTGTGATTTTGTATAGTGTAGACAGAATTAGCAAAAAAAAAAAAAAAAAAATCAGTGAGAAATGTTCCTAGACAATAATGGGATTTGGTGAAACAGGTGAGAAACCCCTTCCTCCTTTGGAGCTCTACAGATCTGGTAGACTTCACAGTATTAGTCAGAGTTTAAAAAAGCCATAGAAGCCATTGAAAGTTGGACTTTGCATGACTGAAGTGGTGTTTTGATTCCTCTAATGCAGTGTTGTTTTCGTCAACTAAGACTATAACGAAATATAGAGTTAACGCACCTTTTTTCATGACAATAAAAAGATGCTAAAATGAGACAAGATGTTTGTGAGTATTCATTGGCGTGACAACACGAGATGAAAATGCTGTGTGGAGTTGTGGAACAGTATTTTGGTGATTTCTTTTTGCTGCGTCATGTAAACTCAGTCTTTACGTCCGAGCACAGCATTTATTGTGCCGGGTTGAAGCCTTCCATTAGTCCCAGGGCGATTGGTCTGTTTTGTCTCTGTGGCGTCCTGCTCTCCCATCTAATGAATATTTATTCAAAGAATATTTCTAGACAGTTGGTGATAAACCTGATGATTGATTCCATATTGTGTCCTGATTCAATCAACTCCACAGTGACTTGTTTGCTTTTCCAAAAACACAAAACTGTGCCTTTAAAATCTTGGCTATGTAGCATGTTTATGCATTTGTTTTTGTTACATATCATAATAATAATACCTGGTGATGGAGAAATATAAACTGTAAAGCATCTTTATACTTATTTGGTAACAAATATTTCTAAAGAGCATCAGGTTTTTTTTCTTTCACACTTTCTTGACAATATGCAATGCAGATCAAATTTAATTAGTGTCACCAGATCCAGTAATGCATTCTCCACCCATCTGTGAGTGAACCAAGGACACAGTTCTCAGGGACATATTGACCTAGTTAATGCAATTATACGGCAAAATAAAGTGAAACGTAGACACATGATAGTCTACTTTATCATGGATGTTGAGAGAAAGTTGTTTGTTTTGCAAGTAGCTCATAAATAGTTGACTGTTTTATATATTAACAATGAAAGTTTAGTTAGTGTGTCCTTTATGACCTTTGTAATATTCTTTGGCGTATCACATGTACTCCTTTTGAACAAGCTCTTCTGACAATTTACACAGCTCCCAAAACGTTCGGGATGTTTAACTTCTGGTAAATTTTCAGAATGAATCTAAGATGCACTCTAACCATTTCAGGTAACCTTAATGTGACCTCCTTTAAGATTCTGTGTGCACATCTCCCAACTGTTCAACTTGCTGTTCTCTAACAAATATTGTGATAATCTACATTGCTGTTTGCTCTTTTGAAAGTTACTAAACAATGCAGCAACACTAATTACTAGTTTAAAAGCACACTATGCAGTTTGGGCTTGTTTTAGCACCCCCTAGTGTCCGTTTTAAATCACTGTTGTAAAAACTTTAGCATTGTCTTTGCTCAGAAATCCCTAAATCTACCTGTTGAAATGTCTCCTCCGCCTTCACTGCTTTCTACTAGAGTGTTTCATCACTCATTCAAAGAAATCAGCTGTGTTCAAGCAGGGAGAGATGGAAAAATAGCAGGATCATGAGCTAAAAACACTTTGGTGCTAGCATAACAGCTAGCCACATTGATGGCCTCACCCTCGTGAGATACGTGACTTTGTGAGACTTCAGGGCACTGGACCAGAGACTCAGAAGTTACAAATATGGTATTCTGGATCCAAGCAGCAGATGTGGCTGAGTGACTTTTCATTAACTCTGTAAAGGGTCAGATTAGCACAGACTGGCTCAAGGAAAAAATTTAAAAATATGAAAACATTGCATAGTATGCCTTTTCAATTCAAGCCATGGAGGCCCACTATCTTGCATGTTTTGGCTGATTGAATCACCTCTTAATCACCCATTGATTCAAACCAGGTGTGTTGGTGCAGGGAAACATAGAAAACATGCAGGTTGAGGTCCTCCAGGACCAGGAATGTATAGCCCTGATTTAGACCAGTACTTACTGGGATCATTAAAGATCAATACAAACGCTCGGTACAAACTTTTATTTCCCATAGAAGAATGTAACACCTCATCGTAAGCACATTAAATGTAATCAAACCAGTAAGGTGTTAAATTTGAGGGCTCATCGTGGCTCTGCAGTACAACAAAAACAAATGTTCATAATGTTCCTTTAGAAGAACAACCTTCTATCATCATGTATACATTTATCCAATAACCAAGCAAAGATTTACATAAACAAAGATATGATCAAAATCACTAACAGTTTTACAAAGTCAGTAAGCTTTTTAATGATTTTTACAACAAAACAATTTTTGGAAAAATGTACATAAATCTGTGTTTAAGTGTGATTGTTCTACAACAAAGAAGACCACACAATGTAAAATCAATAAAACCTGAGATGGATCAAGAATAGAAAAACATTTGGTTCCAAATAGGGATGTGCCGATACCACTTCTTTCAAAACCGATCCGATACCGATACTTAAATCTGAGTACTCGCCGATACCGAGTACCGATACCAATACTTCTACCACACAAAAAAATGCAACAAATTGGAATACAGGTTTTATTTTTTCTTCTCTGCTTTTTACAACAAATAACTGAGTTGGATAAAAAAATAAAATATATTAATAAAAATGATCTCAAAACAAAAATATAAGGTGAAAAATAAAAATTTCCTGTAATTTCACAGTGAAATTATTGCAGTTTTCCAAATTTTAACCAAACAAAAGGAACTATTTGGCACCATCTCCAGCGCTCAACCCACACTGTTCCTCTTTAGCTCAATAGCTCCCCCTAGTGTTCAATATAGGACACTATAACATAAATCACAAGTCACAGACAGTAGTCATGTGACGTTCATGAGCGAACCGAATCTTTTGAACGGCTCTTCACTGTGAACGAGGAGAACCGAGTCTTTGTAGAGAACCGTTCATTTTTTTGTGAGTGACTGTAAGCACTATGCATGCCTGCTTTGTATTCACTTTTTAATTTCATGGCGAAACAAACAAAAGCCTGTTAATGCAGGTAGGGGGTCTGAGGGTGAAAGGGAGGGGTGTGGAGAGGAGTTATTGTTGGGAAAGGGCTTGGGTGATGAATCGGTTGGAGGTGTGAATGGCTGTTTTTCCAATAGGATGAGTTGAAACTTTCAAGATACCAAAAGAAGTCAAGCTTCCTTCATTGTCAAAGGTGCAGCTGTGCCAATGGGTGTGGCTGTCAGTTGCGAACAGACCACTTATCAGTGTTAATTGGTCCCATCACTAACAGTGAAGCCACTGGTATCGGGTAACTTTATCCGATACCAGTATCGGTATCGGCCCATCCCTAGTTCCAAACCAACAGCAGTTGGTCTCATCAGTTCTCGATTGCTTCCATGAGGCCATGCAGATGGACTAGTGTGAGCTACTGTTCAGTATGTCTCTGCTGCATTTACATGGGACAAAACAGTTGTGTAAATAGTTTGACCAGTAGCTGAGTGAAGATGACATGATTGTTGCTTCACAAAAGGATAGCACTTTCTAGTAGAAACAGCATGTTGTACAAATCATTTTAGAGATGAGACGGTAAAGACATGTTGTGTCATGATTATTGTGAACAAACTTTTCAGTTAACAATGTTATGAGAGTATAGAGTGCTCCCACAAACTGAAATGATCACAGCCAGCAGCATTACTGGGCTTCCCATTTATTTTCTTGTTGCTGTTATTATTGTTATTATTATATTTCTGAGGTTCAACACCTGCTGTGTAATAAAATAACAAATATATAATAGCTGATTTTAGTCTGTAGGATGCAAACACAATGCACGCAGCATTAAGACAGTGGTATTCTGAGCAGAGAGGAGACTGTTTATTTTATTACACCTAAAATGAAAATTACTTCAAGTTAAGCACATAGTGCACATGTTCTGGGGCTATGACAATAAAAGATATGCTGCAAGGATATTTATGGACTTAAAGAAAACATTTGATACCATTGATCATAAGATATTATTCAAAAAGCTGAAAAATTGGACTGAACTGGGTAATGAGTTACTTAAAAAACAGACAACAGTTTGTATGAATGGGTGGATATAAATCTGCTGACATGGACATAAAGTGTGGTGTTCCTCAAGGGTCAGTTCTAGGTTCCAAACTGGTCATACTATAGTTAAATAATGTATGTAAATTGCAGATGATATCGATATTTTTGTTCTGGGGAGAGTTTACAGCCGCTTGTAGAGAGAATAACATCAGAATGTAGTCATTTTAAACAGTGGCTCGATTTGAGTAAATCAATCATTTTCAGTAAAACAAAAATATGGTTTGGAAAATGGAAAATAATGAATCAAGTAGTAATGGTAGATAATGGGGATGCACCAATACCAGATTCTTAAAAAGCCAAGTACATGTATTTACATTTGAGTACATGCCGATACGGAGTCCTGATACGAGTACTAATAAATGCCATTGAGCTAATCATGGTTTGGTACAGCAGAAAAAAACAAGTCAAATACTAGTTTTGTCTTTTTAAATAAATGTTTTAAACACAATAACTCTAATCATCAGCAGCAGGTCATGTGACAACAAGACAGGATCTGTCAGCTGGTTGATTCACTATAAAATAAAAAGTCACATTCAGCTGTTTTAGGTCAAACTAGAAGTTACATCCACTCCAGAAAGATTTCTTTCTCTCTGAGATATTAAATATTCTCTAAAGGACTGACTGCTTCAGTTAATCTGACCTGGACTGGATGCAACAATAAAGTCAAACAGACTGAAAAACATCTCCTGATGTGGAAAAACTACAGAAATAAAATGTAAATCCTTCAGCTAGCGGAGTCCTGGTGTGGGAAAATTACTTTTAGACAAATAAATACAGAAATGACTTGCCGTAGCGTTTCAAAGTGCGTTTGATTACATGATAGAACGGCTTTCCTTACTTGAAGCCTCTACAGACTGAACTTAAAAATACATAATCAAATTAAAAAATACAATTGTTTTGTTCATGCGTTGTTCATTTTGTGAAAAAAAGAAAAGATGCTGAATTTCTAAGATTCTATTTGATACTTGTTTTTTTTTTTTTTTGTCTTGGTAGCTAACATGATGACCAACACTAGATGGCAGAAAACTGCTATCCCACAGACCATAAACGTAATGTTGCTACTCCAATATTCTAAATGGATGATCTGCGTTTAGGGCCAGAGACTTTGTGCCCTGCGTCTGTCTAATGAGTAAACTACAGTAATGGTCACCACCACACTCTGCTCCATGGGCTGGTAGAAAGGTCTACATGGCACAGAGAGAGCTTCCAGATCAGGGCAGTAGTGCCTGACAACAGTCCTGCTATTACTGCACCAGTTGTTGTGAGTTAAATGCAGAGCCCCCTCTTTTACTTTTACCTGACGCTGCTCCTGTCCTGTCGGAGGTATCGCTAACTGGACTGCTGCATCAGTTATGAGGGGGTGAAGCCAGATCTCTGCTATAAGCAGGACGCTGCAGGTCTGGATAGAGCTGCTAAAGGCGATATGTAATTCCAGTTTATCCATTTTGTTGGTGATAGATCAGGCATTTGTGAGGAAGATGCTTCAAAGTGAAGGTTCATGTGGTTGGATTGGATTGTTAGCCTTGCCTGAGCGCCTGGCTGGCAGCATCACTTGATGATCCACAGTGAATTTGCGATCTATGATGGGATGTTTAGCTTTCTGATACTGTCTTGAAATGCACATACTGTTGCATAATCCAATGTCCATTTATTGTTCTAAGCTATGTGATCAGCATGGCAGAGATCCCAAAACACAATCAGAAACATGAAGAAAATACATAAAAGTACACAGAAAGAGAACCGCGAGACACTGCACTAATCCACGCCACCATTTTGAAGCAGGAAAAAGTTGATCCAACAGTTGTTGCTTCTCACCAAACTGTTAGCCTGTTGTCCTGTTGCTCATCCCAGCCTTCTGTAGATCTACAGTTTAGTCCTCAGACAGCTCTGTGGTCTCCATGGTGGAGAGGGTGGGGTCTTTATACAGATAACCAGTTCTAACAGGTGTAAGTGGGAATACAGGTAATGAGTGGAGGATAGTGTGTCAAATACTTATTTTCTCAACTGTAAATGTGGAAATACATTGTTCACACTCACGTCATCTTGTATTACATTCACCCCAAAAAAATAAAAAAGCTGTTTTTCTGAATTAAGGAGATAATAGCCTAAAGTGACCTAGACTTGCGGGCCGGAGTTTCAGCTGAACTCTGCAAGGGTCTAGAATTGATTGTTTCCTGTGTCACCACGTAGTCAGACTGAATGCCTTTGCATCAGCTTATAACTGTGGAGCATCCCATATTTAGTCAACTGATCCTGGAGAAACCGCCACATCCAGAAGATCTGATGGGGATTTGCATTTGAACAGGTGCTATTCCCTCAGGTGTCTGTCAGGTCATGTCCATCCATGGAAAATCCAATCCATTATTATTATTATTATGTTCACCTGTTAACACCTCACTGAGGTTTGAGTCCTCAATATGAGAAAATTCACCTGGTCTCACCTGCCTTTTTCCATCAGCATAACGAACTCTGCAGGTCTTCTTCTGGTGTGTAACAGCAGATGTCAAATAGCTTGACATGACATTATCGCCACCTACTATTAAAGAATGCCAATAAGCATGCCTAACAAAAAAATGCAGACCAACAGAAATGATGTTCGTATCAGAGGATCTACCTGAACAACCACCAGCTTTGGTTTAAGATGCATGGTGAAACATTTTCAGGCTAATAATTTCTTTTTGCCAGTGACGGTACAGACTCTGCCCTCTTGTAAATGTTTGCCCAGCGGACTCTTGAAATTCTGTATTAAAATAACTTCAGTTAGTCTCAGTGGGACCAGTTCTAGAGTAGATTACTGCCATCCTAAAGCTGTTGGTCTTTTAGTGAAAATTAATTTTTGTCATGCTCCAAACCTATTGCCGTGGCTGCAGTGTGAGTTGGCAGCGTTTCATATTGGTTTGGTGTCTCTGTGATCAATCTTTCTGGTCAGAACTCGTGTCTCTCTCTCTCTCTCTCTCTCTTTCTCTTTCTCCCCCCCCCTCCCCCCCCCAGTCTGAGGTCATTCAAAGAACTACCTAAAAAAATCACATTATTTGTTCATAACTTTAGTAGAAACCACCTTAAGAAGATTTTAACTGTTACTTTAAGGTGCGAAAACAGTGTATTGATGTTTATCTCAGCCTGTGTATGTATGAGTCAATGAATACTCATGTTTTCTTTCATTGATTAGTGTTTATTTTTTAACTTGGTGTTCCTGAAAGCTACAGAACTGCCTTAATTTTTAATTACTGTAAACAGTAACAGGTGAGCAAAAGCAGAAAATTGGGAGAAGAGACAGAAGGAGCAGTAGGGAGCTGGTTGGTTTGTTGAAAGATGGCAGAAACAAAAACAGAAACCATGGGAAGAAGTCAGAGTTCAGCGTATCGAGGACCTGAAGCATCGATGGGACGCATTTGGTACAAACAGTCAGCCTGACTACAGACAGCTCATTGCTTTGACCCAGGAAATGCGAGACTACATCAACCAGGTCAATAAAACGGGTGACAGACAGAAAGCCAGCGTAGGGATCAGGCAGGGACTGGCTTTGATTTTATTTAATGTGTGGACAGTGGATAGATGCTGTGGCAGGATCCACAAGATGTTTCCCTCATTAAATGGTTTATTTACCAATACATTAAGATTAATCTGTTAAACGTTTGGCCATATTGTGGCTTTTAATTCTGCTCCACGTGATTTTAAAGAGCCTGCAGGTTCGTTTTTAAGAGTCCTACAGATGTTTATGTATTTATCAGACGCTTTTATCCAAAGCGACTAACAAATGACAATGTAACCAAGAAGTTACCATTGAGACTAACAACAAACACTAGTCAGGCTCTGCCGGAAGTGGCAGGGGTCACAGTGTGTGAAAATAATACAAACATAGATGGAAGTGCACAAAGAGAGAGCAGTAGATTAGGGGAGGGAAGTGCTGGGTAGGTGCTAGGGGGAAAGGGGGGATCTGCGACCACAAATGTTTATACCTGAGTACAGTGAAGCAGAATTAGTTCTCTGCATCTGACCCATTCCTAAAGGGGCAGAGGGCAACTGGTTTCATGGTGCTTGGGAGGCAGAGAGGTTTATTATCATGCCCAATGATACTTCAACACATGGCCGGACCAGGGTTTGATCCTTGGTCTCCCATTCATTCATCCATCCATTTTCATCCGAGGTCAGGTCATGGGGGCAACATCCTGAGCAAAGAAGCCCAGGCTTCCCTCTCCCCAGCCACTTCGGCCAGCTCCTCCAGGAGGGTCCTAAGACGCTCCCAGGTCAGCCAAGAAACATAGTCCTTGGTCTCCCACATGGAAAAAAAAGCACCATCATCAATAGAAACTAGACATCCACATGCAACCAGGAAGTTGAAGCCAATTTAAAACAAGCAGCCCCTAGTGGCCAGTTCCAGCACATATTTTAAGTCCTGCTCCCTCCATGTAAACTAGATAAATAGGTACTTCATTCATCCCCAGTGGGAAATTCATAATAATTCACTAATGAGATTTACAACTCATTTTTTTCTAGGTGTTAAATTTGGTCATTTCATGGAGTTTTTACCTTGCTAATGTATGCAGCTCTCTCACAACCCAACAGAGGTGGGAGCCCCAGACAAAACGAAGAATTAAAACAAAAACTAAGGAGGCTCCATAAAAAGCATTTCAAGGTCCTGCAGGTGCCGAGCTAGTCCATACCTGAGCTCAATAAAAACTCTTTGGAAGGAGCTGAAACTTATTTCACGCAATAAAATGCAAATTGATTATTTCAATCATACAGTGTGATTTTCTGGATTTTTTTTAGATCCCGTCTCACACTTGAGGTGTTCCTACAGTGGACATTAGAGACCTCTCTACTAGACTTGGGTGGTATCCAAATTTTGATACCTTCAAAGTTCCTCCACATTTTCTGCGGTATTACAATGACCAGGGTTGGACTGGGACCATAATTTGGCATGGGCAGTTTTGCTCATGGCTCCCACCATGAGCACTTACAGCTGATGTTCAGTTCGGATGGCTGTCCCTGTTGATTGAAGCGCTGTAAGCTCACGTAACACACCAGTGGCTATGGCCGTACGAGCTCGCGCTGCAACACGGAAGTGCTTCTTATAACGAGCTGCTCGGATAGTGGGCTGTTCGAGCGCCCCAGACTGGCCCAAAGATACTATCTGTTCCCCGGCAGTCCAGCTCCAACCGTGCATTTTTTTCATGACAATATTAAAATAGTTATCGTTGCTATTTTTAAACACCGGCTGTATACGGTATTATTATAATACTGCACAAGCCTACTCTCCACTCTTTGTAAGTGGGAAAATTTGGCAGGGTATCAAATACTTATTTCCTCCACTGTACTTGATCACTAATGTAGACGGTCTGTGGTTTTTCTGTGCTAACGTCAGAGCTCTGACGGTTGAAACAAACAAACAATAAAGAAACCTCTTCATTAAGCAAGCTCTGGCTCCAAACTAGTACTGGAACCAGTTTAGTGTGAAACACCTGCATCTGTTCTTCTGGTAAACAATATCAGGAGATCATACAGACGTCCTCAATGGTGGATATACAGTCATCAACAGCCTCCTGTTCTATACACTGTTTGGTATGGTGTTGCTAACAAAGGGCTTCCTTCAGATCAAACTGTTCAAAGTCAGATTGTCTTCTTCTCTACTGAACGCCGCTTGTGTGGGGAGAAAACCCTCATATGTCAGAAGGGGCTGAATGATCTGACACTCAGTCTTAGGTGTTATATATTATAGATCAGGTCTGAGTAAACCTGGATGTGATTATTATCCAGCTCTGACTCAGGAAAGCAGCTTTATATTTAGCAATCATACTGACAACTTGCTTTTCTGCATGCCGCAACCCATTTCATGCCCTAGGCCCACATTAAGAAAAAAACATCCCCACATTTTTTCTGCAGCGGTTTTCCAGACTTGTGAATTATCTGAACACAAACACAAACGACTAGTCAATTCTAGAAAATAATAACCCAAAACATTGTGAAATAAAACATTTAAAAAACAGCATCAAACGTCCAACTTTAACTAACGACCAAGTAAATGCATTAGACCGCCCCCCTTGTCCTTTGATGAACTTCACAAAGCACTCCTCAAAATGCCCAACAATAAATCTCATGTATCTGATGATTCCCTGCAGATTTTTATAAACATTTCTGTCCATTATTATCACCTGTCACAAGAAAAATCAAAGCCACATCTACAATAACACAACACAATAACACAGACTATGGCATTAATATTAAAACCAAATAAACATCCTGCCAGCTACTGCCCAGTCTCGTTACTAAACACAGATCTAAAATGATAGCAAAGCTCTCGCCACCCGAATAGACACGGTCATTCCAGCAATAATTCTTAAACATATCAAGTTCAGGGAGGCAGTAGCTCAGTGGTTAGGGCGTTCGTCTTGCAACCAGAGGGTTGCAGGATTGAATCCCCACTCCGGCTGGGTCACTTTGTCATTGTGTCCTTGGGCAAGACACTTAACCCTCATTGCCTGCTGGTGATGGTGGTAGTTTTAGACTCGATCGGAATCGGACGTTCCCTCAACGACACAATGACAATCTAACTTTTTCTGGGTATTCTGGGTTTTTCTGGGATTGTCTGGGTATCTTATATATATATATATATATATATATATATATATATATATATATATAGTGGAGGAAATAATTATTTTGACCCCTTGCTGATTTTGTAAGTTTGTCCAATGACAAAGAAATGAAAAGTCTCAGAACAGTATCATTTTAATGGTAGGTTTATTTTAACAGTGGCAGATAGCACATCAAAAGGAAAATCGAAAAAATAACTTTAAATAAAAGATAGAAACTCATTTGCATTTCATTGAGTGAAATAAGTATTTGAACCCTCTAACAAAAAATACTTAATACTTAGTGGAAAAACCCTTGTTTGCAAGCACAGAGGTCAAACGTTTCTTGTAATTGATGACCAAGTTTGCGCACATGTTAGGAGGAATTTTGGTCCACTCCTTTTTGCAGATCATCTCCAAATCCTTAAGGTTTCGAGGCTGTCTCTGTGCAACTCTGACCTTCAGCTCCCTCCATAGGTTTTCTATAGGATTAAGGTCCGGAGACTGACTAGGCCACTCCATGACCTTAATGTGCTTCTTCTTGAGCCACGCCTTTGTTGCCTTTGCTGTATTTTTTGGGTCATTGTCGTGCTGGAACACCCATCCACGACCCATTTTCAGTTTCCTGGCAGAGGGAAGGAGGTTGTCGCTCAGGATTTGACGATACATGGCTCCGTCCATTTTCCCGTTAATGCGGTGAAGTTGTCCTGTGCCCTTAGCAGAAAAACACCCCCAAAGCAAAATGTTTCCACCTCCATGCTTGACGGTGGGGACGGTGTTTTGGGGGTCATAGGCAGCATTTTTCTTCCTCCAAACACAGCGAGTTGAGTTAATGCCAAAGAGCTCAATTTTGGTCTCATCAGACCACAGCACCTTCTCCCAGTCACTCTCTGAATCATTCAGGTGTTCATTGGCAAACTTCAGACGGGCCTGCACATGTGCCTTCTTAAGCAGGGGGACCTTGGAGCTCTGCAGGATTTTAATCCATTGCGGTGTAATGTGTTTCCAATGGTTTTCTTGGTGACTGTGGTCCCAGCTAATTTGAGGTCATTAACTAACTTCTCCCGTGCAGTGTTGGGCAAGTTACTTCAAAACTGTAATGCATTATTTATTACTTGTTACTGTCATTTTAAAGTAATCCCTTACATTACAATATTACTGTTTTTTAAATGTAAGGCATTACACTACTTTTGCATTACTTTTAGTTACTCTCACCAAAATAACAGTAAATATGGATTTGCCCATCTAATGAGCTCATTCTACATCCAGTGGAAGGTCATGTGATGGATACATGGACATATATCCATCCATCTGTATATTAATCCATCCATCATTTATCATCCATCCATCATTTATCATCCATCAATCATTTATCATCCATCCATCAGTATCCATCCATCCATCCATCTATCCATCCATCCATCATTTATTCATCCATCATTTATCATCCATCCATCAATATCTATCCATCCATCCTTCCATCCATCCATCAATATCCATCCATCCATCATTTATTCATCCATCCATCCATCTATCCATCCATCCATCATTTATTCATCCATCCATCCATCTATCCATCCATCATTTATTCATCCATCCATCCATCCATCAATATCCATCCATCATTTATCATCCATCCATCAATATCTATCCATCCATCCATCCATCCATCAATATCCATCATCCATCATTTATTCATCCATCCATCCATCTATCCATCCATCCATCATTTATTCATCCATCCATCATTTATTCATCCATCTATCCATCATTTATTTATTCATCCATCCATCCATCATTTATTCATCCATCATTTATCATCCATCCATCATTATCCATCCATCCATCATCCATCTATCATCATCCATCCATCATCCATCCATTATCATCCATCCATCCATCCATCATCATCCATCCATCATCCATCCATCATTATCCATCATCCATCCATCATCTATCCATCCATCATCCATCCATCATTATCCATCATCCATCCATCATCCATCCATCCATCAATATCCATCCATCCATCATTTATTCATCCATCCATCTATCTATCCATCCATCATTTATTCATCCATCCATCCATCCTTCAATATCCATCCATCATTTATCATCCATCCATCAATATCTATCCATCCATCCATCCATCCATCCATCCATCCATCCATCCATCCATCCATCCATCCATCCATCCATCATTTATTCATCCATCTATCCATCTATCCATCATTTATTCATCCATCCATTCATCCATCATTTATCATCCATCCATCATTATCCATCCATCCATCATCATCCATCCATCATCCATCCATCATTATCCATCATCCACCCATCATCCATCCATCCATCCATCCATCCATCCATCCATCCATCATCATCATCCATCCATCATCCATCCATCATTATCCATCATCCATCCATCATCTATCCATCCATCATCCATCCATCATTATCCATCATCCATCCATCATCTATCCATCCATCATTTATTCATCCATCCATCCATCCATCATTATCCATCCATCATTTATTCATCCATCCATCCATCCATCCATCCATCCATTATCCATCCATCCATCATCATCCATCCATCCATCATCCATCCATCATTATCCATCATCCATCCATCATCTATCCATCCATCATCCATCTATCATCATCCATCATCCATCCATCATCTATCCATCCATCATCCATCCATCCATCCATCCATCCATCCATCCATCCATCCATCCATCATTTATTCATCCATCCATCCATCCATCATTATCCATCCATCCATCATTTATTCATCCATCCATCTATCTCTCCATCCATCATTTATTCATCCATCCATCCATCCATCCATCCCTCCCTCATTATCCATCCATCCTTTATTCATCCATCTATCCATCCATCCATCATTTATTCATCCATCCATCATTTATTCATCCATCTATCCATCTTTCCATCATTTATTCATCCATCCATCCATCATTTATTCATCCATCATTTATCATCCATCCATCAATATCCATCCATCCATCCATCCATCCATCCATCCATCCATCCATCCATCCATCCATCCATCCATCCATCCATCATTATCCATCATCCATCCATCATCTATCCATCCATCATCCATCCATCATTATCCATCATCCATCCATCATCTATCCATCCATCATCTATCCATCCATCCATCCATCCATCCATCCATCCATCCATCCATCCATCCATCCATCCATCCATCCATCCATCCATCCATCTATCCATCCATCCACCCATCATCTATCCATCCATCATCCATCTATCATCATCCATCATCCATCCATCTATCCATCCATCCATCCATCCATCCATCCATTATCCATCCATCCATCATCATCCATCCATCCATCATCCATCCATCATTATCCATCATCCATCCATCATCTATCCATCCATCATCCATCCATCATCATCCATCCATCATTATCCATCCATCCATCCATCTAACCGTATATTAATCTATCAAATCTACATACAGTATATTTAAATCTATACACACATACATATACCTGAGGGAGCTTGTGCACATGGGGAGTTCCTCTTCATTAGTTTGACTCCCTGCGATGGCCTGGCGACCCGTCCAGGGTGTCCCCCGCCTCTCGCCCCTTGACCGCTGGAGATAGGCACTAGCTCCCCCACGACCCTCTGTGGAGGATTAAGCGGCTACAGAAGATGGATGCCTGGATAGTTTGACTCCTACCTCTACCTGTCTGCTCCTCCTCCCTCCTGCAGCAGGCAGCGGACGCTGCATGACGCACGCTTTCCTCTGCTCGGCGCTCGCGAGAGAGTGAACTCTCCAACTTCTGATGTTAATAATCTAGTGAGCGACTCTTTATCAGGAAACTTCTCAGTTCGCTTCAGTTTCCGAGTGGCGCGCTGCTGGCTTTGGTTACTGTGAGCACGCACGACTTGGGCAGCGCACGCGACTTGTGCGCGCTCTTCCGACACAGTTCGGAACCACGCATGAGTTTGCTGCATGGCCCAGACAGAACCGGACTCCTCTCTGCTCTGTCTGACTACAGGAAGTGAAACATTTGGCGCTGAGTGACGTTTCTCCTCTGGAAAACCACCACTTCAATCCGGGTTAAACATGCACTGTAATGTGCGCGTTACTGACATTGTACCGAGTAAAATATTACCGATTTTTTTTCTGTAATGCCTTACATTACTGCGTTACCGCAAAAAGCAATGCATTACAGTAATTAATTACTTTTGTAACTCGTTACTCCCAACACTGCTCCCGTGTAGTTCTAGGATGATTTCTCACCTTTCTCAGAATCATTGACACCCCACGAGGTGAGATCTTGCGTGGAGCCCCAGACCGAGGTCGATTGATGGTCATTTTGTGCTCCTTCCATTTTCGAACAATTGCAGCAACAGTTGTCACCTTCTCTCCCAGCTTCTTGCTAATGGTTTTGTAGCCCATTCCAGCCTTGTGCAGGTCTACAATTTTGTCTCTGACATCCTTGGACAGCTCTTTGGTCTTTCCCATGTTGGAGAGTTTGGAGTCTGCTTGATTGATTCTGTGGACAGGTGTCCTTTATACAGGTGACTAGTTAAGACAGGTGTCTTTAATGAGGGTGACTAATTGAGTAGAAGTGTCTAACCACTCTGTGGGAGCCAGAACTGTTCATGGTTGGTAGGGGTTCAAATACTTATTTCACTCAATGAAATGCAAATGAGTTTCTATCTTTTATTTAAAGTTATTTTTTCGATTTTCCTTTTGATGTGCTATCTGCCACTGTTAAAATAAACCTACCATTAAAATGATACTGTTCTGAGACGTTTCATTTCTTTGTCATTGGACAAACTTACAAAATCAGCAAGGGGTCAAATAATTATTTCCTCCACTGTATAT
>SSNR01000309.1:534336-546066 GCA_006937965.1 Callopanchax toddi | reverse complement strand
AGAGTTGTTAAATGTTAAAATAAGGTGAATTAAATAAAAAATACGGAACATCCTGGATCTGTTTCTTCACTCTGTATTCTTTATTAAACTATATATACTATATATTAAACTATATATACACAGTGAGTGCAGAATTATTAGGCAAATGAGTATTTTGACCACATCATCCTCTTTATGCATGTTGTCTTACTCCAAGCTGTATAGGCTCAAAGCCTACTACCAATGAAGCATATCAGGTGATGTGCATCTCTGTAATGAGAAGGGGTGTGGTCTAATGATATCAACACCCTATATCAGGTGTGCATAATTATTAGGCAACTTCCTTTCCTTTGGCAAAATGGGTCAAAAGAAGGACTTGACAGGCTCAGAAAAGTCAAAAATAGTGAGATATCTTGCAGAGGGATGCAGTACACTTAAAATCGCAAAGCTTATGAAGCGTGATCATGGAACAATCAAGCGTTTCATTCAAAATAGTCAGCAGGGTCGCAAGAAGCGTGCAGAAAAACCAAGGCGCAAAATAACTGCCCATGAACTGAAAAGAGTCCAGCGTGCAGCTGCCAAGATGCCACTTGCCACCAGTTTGGCCATATTTCAGAGCTGCAACATCACTGGAGTGCCCAAAAGCACAAGGTGTGCAATACTCAGAGACACGGCCAAGGTAAGAAAGGCTGAAAGACGACCACCACTGAACAAGACACACAAGCTGAAACGTCAGGACTGGGCCAAGAAATATCTCAAGACTGATTTTTCTAAGGTTTTATGGACTGATGAAATGAGAGTGAGTCTTGATGGGCCAGATGGATGGGCCCGTGGCTGGACTGGTAAAGGGCAGAGAGCTCCAGTCCGACTCAGACGCCAGCAAGGTGGAGGTGGAGTACTCGTTTGGGCTGGTATCATCAAAGATGAGCTTGTGGGGCCTTTTCAGGTTGAGGATGGAGTCAAGCTCAACTCCCAGTCCTACTGCCAGTTTCTGGAAGACACCTTCTTCAAGCAGTGGTACAGGAAGAAGTCTGCATCCTTCAAGAAAAACATGATTTTCATGCAGGACAATGCTCCATCACACGTGTCTAAGTAATCCACAGCGTGGCTGGCGAGAAAGGGTATAAAAGAAGGAAAACTAATGACGTGGCCTCCTTGTTCACCTGATCTGAACCCATTGAGAACCTGTGGTCCATCATCAAATGTGAGATTTACAAAGAGGGAAAACAGTACACCTCTCTGAACAGTGTCTGGGAGGCTGTGGTTGCTGCTGCACGCAATGTTGATGGTGAACAGATCAAAACACTGACAGAATCCATGGATGGCAGGCTTTTGAGTGTCCTTGCAAAGAAAGGTGGCTATATTGGTCACTGATTTGTTTTTGTTTTGGAATGTCAGAAATGTATATTTCTGAATGTGGAGATGTTAACATTGGTTTCACTGGTAAAAATAAATCATTGAAATGGGTATATATTTGTTTTTGTTAAGTTGCCTAATAATTATGCACACCTGATATAGGGTGTTGATGTCAATAGACCACACCCCTTCTCATTACAGAGATGCACATCACCTGATATGCTTCATTGGTAGTAGGCTTTGAGCCTATACAGCTTGGAGTAAGACAACATGCATAAAGAGGATGATGTGGTCAAAATACTCATTTGCCTAATAATTCTGCACTCACTGTGTATATATAGTTTAATATATAGTATATATAGTTTAATAAAGAATACAGAGTGAAGAAACAGATCCAGGATGTTCCGTATTTTTTATTTAATTCACCTTATTTTAACATTTAACAACTCTGTTAACAAACAGACCACTGAATGGTGCTAAAAGATTAATTTAATTAAAATTAAAGAACAGCAGCTGCAGGCAGTGCAGACTTATTGAAATAAAAGAATGGAACGCACCAAGTTCTAGAAACATATCGCATTAAAATCTCAGAGAAGGGTCTACGAAGTGAGTTTATCACAGTAAAATAAATGTTCCCCATGTCTCATTAAGTCCCCGACATTTGTTTTTTGCCATGCAAAATTTTCCACAGAACTCACATGTCCGCAGCTTTTTGTGTAGTTTAGAGGGGCGAGTCATACCAGCGTACTTGGATGTCAGATTGCGTATTTGCTACACAAAATGTGTACAGGTTGGTAGGTCTGCTACAGCAGTGTTTTTCCTACCACTGTTCCGAGGCACACTAGTGTGACGTCAAAGATCGTCAGGTGTGCCGTGGGAAATTGTTTAGTTTTACCTATTGGGCTAATTATAAATTTTTGGGCTGCATGGTGGCGCAGTTGGTTAGCGCTGTTGCCTCGCAGCAAGGAGGTCGTGGGTTCGCGTCCCGGCTCTGCGGCCTCTCTGCGTGGAGTTTGCATGTTCTCCCCGTGCGTGCGTGGGTTTCCTCCGGGTACTCCGGTTTCCTCCCACAGTCCAAAGACATGACTGTCAGGCTAATTGGGCTGGTAAATTGTCCTTAGGTGTGAGTGGGTGTGTGGTTGTTTGTCTCGTTCGTCTCTGTGTGGCCCTGCGATGGACTGGCGACCCGTCCAGGGTGTCCCCCGCCTCTCGCCCCTTGACCGCTGGAGATAGGCACCAGCTGCCCCGCGACCCTCTGTGGAGGAATAAGCGGCTACAGAAAATGGATGGATGGATGGATGGATATAAATTTTTGAAAACTAAGTAATTATTATCTGCAAATAATATGCCATTGTTGCATGTCGGTGCCAGACATCACCAAATGGTGGACTCTGGTTCCATTTGGAGTCAGACCGCGCAGCAAATCCAGCACTTGGACCGTGTCCAGGGTTAGGCTGCGAGTCTGAGGAGACGCGCTGTGCCCCTGACAAGCTACATCGGCCTGCGACAGGCTCGGCACCTGACACGCCTCCTCTCCCCAAACTTGACCACATCAAGTGTGCGGTTCAGACTTGGTTTGGCTTGGAGGAGGAATAGGAGGCAAGCGAGTCACAGACCCATTGCCTCCGCGTCAACCTGTAATGGACTGGCTCTCTCCAAACGTTTTGTTTTCTGCTCGCTGAAAAGGTGTATTTCTTTTTGGGACTCTGATATTTTTTCCTAAAATTGAAGCTCTATAACAGACGACTGTTTCTGTCCTTCTCTCACTTTCGGGATGTTCTGCTTTAAAATGCTAAAGCACACATTAATGGAGGAGCCAAGCAGTGAGGAAGTGAGGCGCTTCAGAGAGACAGACAGCCGTTTTGTCCAATAGTTGCTTTCGGTCCGAAATGTATGATTGGCTGTGGTTTTTAGAGAACTGCGAGGGAACCACCTTATTGATTTCTTTCGTTTTTGTTATTGCCACAATATATTTAAAGTTATACTACGTAGAACGTTGTTAAGAGGCATAAAAAAAAGTTTTAAGCTACACTGTTTACCAAACTACCGAGTGCAGCTTTAAACTGAATAGAAGATTGAAGAAAACATTTTTTTTTTACAAATGATGAATACTTACTTTCATCAGACATGTCAGTCACTGTAGAGCTCATCCTCTGAAGCAGGTCTAAGCTGATGTTCTCTGCTCCTGATGAACCCTGCAGATAACAGCGTCTCTCCTGCAGCTTGGTGTGTTTTTATCCTGCCGTTCTGCTGATCTGCTACCTCCTCTGTCAGGGGGATGACCAATCTTCAACGTTGAAAATAAAAAACAGTCTGATTTACAGGTTTTACTATTACTTAAATATTTACTTTTACCTGGCTTACTGGGTAAGTACAGGCAGGGGATCATCGTGGCCTGAAAGTTTTCCACTGATGGCCCTGTCTCTAAGAAGGATCTCCTTTTCCTCTTCAAGTCCTCTCACTGCCATGATGTTATTCAAAGCTCTTCTCTTTATTGTAAGACTGACAAGACTCTGAAATGGATTTAAGACAAAGGTAGAGATCAATCCACAAAAACTCTGAATTCATAAGTGATTTTAGGCCAACACACACATAAATATATACATATATTAATAATAATAATAATAATAATAATAATAATAATAATAATAATAATAATTATTATTATTATTATATACTGGTCCAATAGAATATAAAATAAAATATATAAAAGTGGCTGAAGACGACATCAAAAATCTATATAAAAATGTAGGAATAAGTTCATATTATATTATATATGTTTGAGTGTGTTTTAAACAAATGTTACTTCTGTATGAAGATAACCTGACCAAACACAAAAAGCAGTTTTCAAATGATGATGTAATTAATCCATCCATCTATTTTCCTCCTCTTATCCGAGGTTGTGTCGCGCTGTGAGCACGCATGACTGGTTGCGCGCTAGTGATGCACAGGTCAGGGTTTTTATCGGCCTGCGGGTCCTGCACATTTGAAAACTTCTGACCCACACCAAACCGCCCCACATCACAGCTTCTACTTTTACAACTTGCCCCACCCCACCTCATAACACATTATAATATTGACTGGAAGCGCTTTCACTCTAGATAATCACATCAGCTCTCTGGTTAAATCCTGCTTCTACCACCTCAGAAACATTTCTAAACTTGGTTCCATGGTCTCCCATCCTTAAATGGAGGTCTTAGTCCTGAAATGGAGGTCTTAGTCCTGAAATGGAGGTCTTAGTCCTGAAATGGAGGTCTTAGTCCATGCCTTTGTTGCATCCCGCTTGGACTACTGCAACTCCATCTATACCTGCCTTTCTAAAACCTCCATAAACAGACTACAGACTGTACAGAATGCTGCTGCCAGGCTTCTGACTAAATCATCCAGATTCATACATGTGACCCCTCTGTTGATGCAGCTGCACTGGCTTCCAGTTAATTCTAGAATTCACTACAAGATCCTTGTCCTGACGTGGAGAGCCCTGCATGGTCAGATATCTACTTACGTTACATCTTATCTCAAACCCTACACTCCGTCCAGGTCCCTCAGGTCCTCTGAACTATGTCTACTCTCAGTCCCCAAAACCAGACTGAGAACTAAAGGAGACTGAGCCTTTTCATCTGTGGCTCCAAGGCTCTGGAACTCACTTCCTCTCTCACTGAAGTCTGTGGACTCAGTGGACTCATTTAAGAAAAAGTGAAAAACTCATCTGTTCAAATCTGCCTTTGTTTAACTTGTTGTTACTTGTGTCATGTTTTCTCATTTTCTGCTCATTTGTTCGCATCTGTGGTTTTGTACAATGTTTTCTCTTGTTAAGCACTTTGTGATTTGTATCATGAGAGGCGCTCTATAAATAAATTTTTACTTACTTACTTTTATTTAGTCTGACCGTCTCCAATTTTTTTTTGACTGCCTCCAAAATGTGCTTAAGCAATGTTCAAAGTTTGCAGTTACTACATTTCTCTGTCACGTTTTCTTTTATAAATCCTAAAGTTTGCGGAGAAAGTGACTCCCTTTTCGACCCGTTTTTGTTTTGTTTTATAAATGTTATATAAACTATAATAAATTATAAACATATAAATTTCGTAAGTTTGATAAATGAGGCCACAGCGGTCGCAAAGCGAGAAACGGACATCTCTCAGCCTGTCATTACAACTGCAGACATTGCTGTCATTCTCACTATCAGTGTGGTCATATAAGTGCACGCACACACGACAGACACACAATTACGGAAAATTTGGCTGGAAGGATATGTTTCTCGGCTGACCTGTGAGCGCATTAGGATAGGATCCCCCGGAGGAGATGGCCAAGGTGGCTGGGGAGAGCACGTGCAAAATTTTCCACACAACTCACATGTCCACAGCTTTTTGTGTAGTTTAGAGGGACGAGTCGTACCAGCGTACTTGGATGTCAGATTGTGTACTTGCTACGCAAAATGTGTACAGGTTGGTAGGTCTGCTACAGTACCTACTGTGTTTAAACTGAATAAAAGGTTGAAGAAAAAAAAAACATTTTACAAATGATGATTACTTACTCTCATCAGACATGTCAGTCACTGTAGAGCTCATCCTCTGAAGCAGGTCTAAGCTGATGTTCTCTGCTCCTGATGAACCCTGTAGATAACAGCGTCTCTCCTGCAGCTTGGTGTGTTTTTATCCTGCCGTTCTGCTGATGATGTTCTGCTACCTCCTCTGTCAGGGGGATGACCAATCTTCAACGTTGAAAATAAAAAAACAGTCTGATTTACAGGTTTTACTATTACTTAAATATTTACTTTTACCTGGCTTACCGGAGTACAGGCAGGGGATCATCGTGGCCTGAAAGTTTTCCACTGATGGCCCTGTCTCTAAGAAGGATCTCCTTTTCCTCTTCAAGTCCTCTCACTGCCATGATGTTATTCAAAGCTCTTCTCTTTATTGTAAGACTGACAAGACTCTGAAATGGATTTAAGACAAAGGTAGAGATCAATCCACAAACACTCTGAATTCATAAGTGATTTTAGGCCAACACACACATAAATATATACATATATTAATAATAATAATAATTAATTGTATTTAAAAGCGCCTTACGGTGAACACAAGATCACTTTAATCAAAACAGCATAAATCAGGTTGAAAGTAACAGAAAACAAATGACTCCTTAAACCAGACAGAAAACAAAACCAAAAATACAGATAACACAAGATAAAACAGGAGTCTGTAATACAGGGGCAGAATTCAAAGAGGCTTGGTGGATGTTAAGTATTTTAGAAATATTTAGGTATAAAACACAGTATGGGACTGATCATTATTAGAACCTATTAGACTTTACAAAGTAGCAACAACAAACATGAGTATACATTTCTCTGTGACTGTACCACGGAGGATTATAAATAATAAGTTCAAAACAACGTTGAACGTGATTAGCTAGCAGCGGCTAATTAGCTAGCATACAGCACATTTTCGGTGTCAACATAGGTTAAAAACATATTTATAAATGTCTTACATCACTCACTGTTCCACAGACATGCTGCCATTTACTCTTAAAACTGCCAGCAGCAGCTTTGTGAGCGGACATTGTGTTATAAGTGGCTGGAGAGAGTGGCCGGTCTGGTAACCAGAGAGTCATCGGTTCGATCCCCAGCTCTGGCTGGGTTAGATTGTCGTTGTGTCCTTGGGCAAGACACTTCACCCACCTTGCCTGTGTGAATGTGAGTGTGACTGTGTGTGAATGTTGGTGGTGGTCAGAAGGGCCGATGGCGCAGAATGGCAGCCTCGCTTCTGTCAGACTGCCCCAGGGCAGCTGTGGCTAGAGACGTCTGTCGTAGTTTACCACCACCGGTGAGAATGACTGTGTGAATGAATAATGCAACTCTGTAAAGCGTCTTTGAGTGACCTAGAAAAGCGCTATATAAAACTGATGCATTATTATTATTATTATTATAAGTAGGGGTGCACCGATTGCAGTTTTCTGGCCGATCACCGATCTTTAGACAACCTTTCCTGCCGATCTCGATTTTTTTGGCCGATCTTGTATTTTTCATAACTAGAAGCCAATTACTTTAATGTTTCCATTTTTATTGAGTAAATTAAATGAATACTCACAAAACATGAGGTAGTGTCCTCTCATATAAAAATTATATATATATATATATATATATATATATAATTTATATATATAAATATAATTTTTATATATATATATATAATTTTTATATGAGACAATGAAACAATTAATTAATAAAGCCAATTAAAAAAGGTGCCTTTTAAAAATGAAACAAGAGATGTGAACCATTACCAAAGCCCTTTTCTCAGGTCCTCCTTTAATTAATAGAACTTTCTGCCTGTAATTTTATAAAAACACTTGTTAAACCTACTCTAATAAACACTTCCAGCATTAACTCTGTGCATTGTGTAAATAACTTCAACATAGTGTCTCTAAACTGACTAACAAAGCAGAAATCATCCAGATTCACTTAATGCTGCTCATCTCTTCACCTTATAGGTTTTCTAACTGCGGCTGCGTGCCACTTGACTACTCGGCTCCCGTAGATTTTACTTATGGTGCATTTAATGCGTCTCGTAAAAACGAGGACATAGCAGCTAAACTATGGGATAATCTACCGATTAAACGCGGAGTCATTGCTGTTTGATCACTGCCACAGGACAGTTCTCCCCCGCGCCCCTCTAATGAGAGACACGCCGGAAAGATACGTTCTGCATTTAGCCTCAAGTTGAGTCCGATGCACGCTGAAGCTACCGCCACCGGCGACGCTGTCCGCTCTCAGATCAGTGAACTCCGTTTTTGCTTTTTCTGTCATACGGACTGCAACTATAGAGAAAGAGACGAGTGGAGAGCTGAACCAGCTCACTTTGTTGTAGTTTGAAGCGTTAGCAGCCGCGCTAGGAGCAGTTAGCTTTCGTCTCGGGTACAACTTCTCTGAGGTTTAGCCTGGCGGGGGTCCGATGAAAGTCTGGCGGGCCGCCAGGCTTATAAAGCGCTGGGGGAAACCCTGATGTGCAGCACGGACGTGATGTAGCGCGCGGAAGGGAGGGAGGCAGTCTGCACCTCCCGGGAACAGGAGAAAAAAGCTGATTTAAAAGCCTATAACCAAGATCGACGATTGCATGGGAATATGGTCGATTTACGATCCCCTCAAATTAACGTGATCGAGGCTGATCGATCGGTGTGCCGATCGATCGGTGCACCCCTAGTTATAAGGTACAAAAATGACTTACAAATTCAACATTTTGCTTACCTGGTGTCGCTGACTGTGGTATACGATAACGTCATCGACGCAGATTTATAAAAAAAAAAAAAAAACGTAAAACTTTATTTAAAAAAACGAGTTTTTCCTGTAATGTCAAACCGCTCTCCCGCGCGTTTCATTTATATTAAAAATGATCATTTTCTGCTATTAAAAATAAACATAAATGAAGCGACTTGGTCCAAACCGGATGCTAAAATCACTGCATTTATTCAGAAAAACGGGACAAATTATGTAAAATCTGAACTCCAAAGAGCAAAAAGTGAAAAAAGTTCAAATTCATCAGCTGTAAAGAATCGTAGAACATTTTAAAATACGTTCCATAAAACGGAACAGGCTCCGCCTCCATAATCATGTAGACACCTTAGTATGGGTGATAACGGCCCACTGAGCCCACTAGGAGGCACAGAGGGGCCAGCCTAACCCATACTTATGGGGGAGATTTTCGCTGATAACAGCCATTCAATGGACTGATAACATTCGAAGCGGGTGGTTGGAGCATAGTGAGCCGTTGTGTGTGTGTGTGTGTGTGATGATAGTTGCGTGTTGTAATGCTGTCATTAACTGTTATTTTTGATCTGCTGTCTTGTTCATTTGTTCTGTTTTATTGTAAAGGAGGACCCTCTCGAAAACGAGATGTCACATCTCAAGAGGTTAATCCTCCATATAAATATGTTAATAAATAAAATAAAAATATAGAACTATTGGATCGGGACTCTGTATCGGTTGATGCTCAAAATCAAATGACTCTGATTCGAGGGCAGAAAAACCTGATCAGGACATCCCTATTTTCAATATTTATTGATTGATTTGTGTTTTTTGTTGTTCATGCCTGTCTGTTAAATTCATTCTATGTACAAAATTCACTTTATACTTCATACTTTCTTTTCTCATCCTTTTGTATCTGTCTTCTTTCTCTCTCTCACTATCTCACAAACTACTGTAAATATATCACTAAATGAATTAATCCATTAAAAACAAGAATTGTCTGAAAACAGTGAAGAGAATCCTGAAACACATGAGAAGTGAGAATATGTGTCGTTGTCACCGTGAGCTGTAAAACCTCCAGTGGTGTGTTGACTTGATCCTAATTAAAGCTGTAAGTCAGAGTATAAGTAACTGGCTCAGTTAATGACTCATTATTCAACTCCACATCTCTTCAGCACACCTACGCCTCCTCCTCTCTGACTTTTGATGCTGCACAGGGTGTGAAGATACAGTATATCACACATACAGTAGCAGTCAGGTCTTTAAGGGGCTATGAAGCAGAGATGGCTCTTTTAGGAGATTTAGGAGCTCTTTCAGCATCAATGACCTCAATATGATTGCTGTTCACCCAGAACAAACATTTACAGTTAATCCATATTTGTGTTTCTTATAATTGTTGATTCTTGTTCTTCCAGTTTTTCTTACGTCTTTCATTTTTTTCAGCTTTACTTGTCCTGATCCCATACCGAGAGCGTTATAATTCCCACCTGGTGCTGCTCACATGTCTGCTTTTCATCTCCCTCCTTGGAGTTCCTGTGGAAGACCTGGAGTTTCCACTTAGCTCTAAGACCTCTCAGACCAGTGAGAGATCATCACCTGCAGGATTGATTACTGAAACACTCTGCTTTCTAAGAAACATATATCACAGCTGCAGCTGCTTCAGAACTCTGCTGCAAGAATATTAACAAAGACAAGAAAGAGATCACACCTATTTTAAAGTCTCTGCTTTGGTTACCTGTGCAGTTTACAATAGATTTGAAGGAAGGTCCTGTAATGGTGGAATGCTGAATGGATGGATGCACATGCTTTAAGCTCCACTACCTTTCTTAAAAAATTTGAAATACCCATTATTAATTCAAACTAAAGGACTTTCCCTGTACTGGGACTCTATGCAAAATAAACCTGGTAAAAACTAGCAAACCAGTTTAGGTGAAATTATCTGGCTTTGCTTTGAAATCAGAGGCTAACGCTGAAGCTAACCAAGTGAACAACACACGAGCTGAATATATTGAACCCATTACTGAAGAGATGTGAGGGTGAGCCAGGAATGATTCTGACCTCTACCTCAAACTTAAAGTGGCTCTCTGGAGCATTTTTCTCTGTATCAAAGTTTTCTAAATGTTCTAAATGATATTTCAGGTCTAAACTATGATCTATGGGTTGAGTTCCACAACATCTGTCATTCTGATGAAGACCCTCCTTCCTCCTAGAGACCCCTTTGCATTATTTCTTGCCGCCGACATTTTTCAGCCAATGAAATTCAAATTTCTGCATTCTCTCAACATGCACGCGCATCGACCAAACCTGTACCAGTAGGGGGCGCTGTCGTACAGGACGCTCCATGTGTTTCTCAGCCGTCTCAGCCGTTCACTGAGGACTCACAGCTCATTTCTACTAAAACCTACCCATTCTCCAGCTAAAGATGGATTTATTTTTATTTTTAAACCTTTCACCTCACAGAATGGCAAGACTTGACAGGATTACGCGTTTATTTTGGTCAGAAACTTCATCCATGGCCGAGTCAAGTTCAGCTTCAGAGTCCAGCAGCAGCTCTCTGCTAACAGAGCTAATATCAGAAGCAGCAGGGACAGAGAGGGCTCATCAGACCCTCGTAATGTTGGAATAAGATTGTGAACTGTGAGTGATTAAACCCTACACATTGAGCTGTACAGTTCATGTCCGAAGTATATGCGCTGTGTGCACGCGCGCACACGTGACCGGACGCGCGTGTCGAGATGTTTTGAGGAGGAGCCTTTGGACGTTAGATTCAAAAACTGCTCTCCTGATGAAATCCTCCGGAGTGCGGCTTTAAGGTCAGACTTCTCTGTTAAACTGGATGGCATTCGCTCAGTAATAGAAGATTTAACAGATGATATTAAAGACTGTAGGCTTGGGCGGTATCCAAATTTTAATACTGTCAAACTTCCTCCACATTTTACCGGGGTATACGGTATTACCGTGACCAGGGTTGGACTGGGACCATAATTCGGCCTGGGCATTTTCGATCATGGCTCCCACCATGAGCACTAACAGCTGATGTTCGGTTTGGACGGCTACCGCTGTTGACTGAAGCGCTGTAAGCGCCCGAACACACCTGCGAGCTCACCTCGCCGCAACAAGGAAATGCTGAGTAAAACAAGGGCAGGGGGGGGGGGGGG
>SSNR01000309.1:504958-534326 GCA_006937965.1 Callopanchax toddi | reverse complement strand
GGGGGGGGGGGGGGTGCCGCTGTTGACTGAAGCCCTAAGTGCGCACGAATCTGTGTATTCTCTTCATTGTTTTGTTTCTGAGATGAAACCGGAACAACCAGAAGTAGCCGTTTTTGGTTAGCTGCCTTGTCAAAATAAAATTAGAAATACGGCCAAACGGGAAAACTGTAGTTCAACTACAGGGATAAAGTATCTGTGATGAGAGCTGCCAGGAAAAAGGGACAAATCCTGTATCCGAACCACCTGGTGAGATTCTATGAAGATCTAGTAACTGCTGTGAATAATTGAAAAAGAGTTTGATGAGGCGAGGAAAGAGTTTGGCTCCCTGGGAGTCAGGTACAGCAGGATTCCTCCTGCTCGGCTGCTGGTGGTGAACAACAGCAAGTCTCACCTCTTTAACAACTGGAGGGATATAGGAGATGTCATTAAAGAGCTCAAGACACAGAATGGACAAGTTTGATTACTATACTCTGCACCAGAAACTCTAAAATAATTTTTAGTTGGATGAGTCAGAATAATCAATATAAGTGTGCTGAGTGGAATGTGTATTAGGAAAGGTGATTATTGTATTGTCTATGCGTACAGGGCTGTGTAGAAGTCTGTATTTAAAGTAATAGTTCTGTTATATAAATGGGATTTGTGTTTGTGATGTAGCACAGTGAGGTGAGTTGTAATTAATGTAGGTTATTATGTTCTAAAGTTCTTTTTGTACTTTCTGTCTTCTCCCTCACTTTGAAGAAAAATATTTTGTTATGTTTGAAAGGTTAACTGTTAGATTTTTTCCTGGAACTGCAAAGGTCAAATAAGTAATGAAAAGATTAAAATCTCTGCATTCACCATACTCATCTGTTGTGTAGTCAGGAAGCAAGGGTTAAGCGTAGATGGCAAGGCAATGTATTTTCCTCATCCTTTACTTCCCAAACGAGAGGTTATTCACTTTTTCTCATTATTTTTAAGTCCAGTTGGAAAGCACACAAATGAATGCATTTAATGTTACAGGAGTAGTGAAAGAGAGGGAGGGAAGGTATGTTGTTGTACAATCAATGAAAAGCGTCAGGTTTTTAGTGATCTGCTCCTCACTCTGTCTTCTCTGTTTGGTGGATATATTATAGCTGGAGACTTTAACTGCTCCTTATAGCCAGAACTGTACAGGAGCTCTGGTATTGATGACTCAACTCAAAAAGTCCACAGATTATTAATTACATTGAACCTAATGTTTCTGTGAAATAATAGACAGTTAAGGCTGCTCAGTTAAACTACCTTTTCCTCATTATGTTTCTATTAGGTACAACAGTATTATAGTACCAAGTCAAAATATATTTAGGTGAAACTTGCTCATTGTCACATTTTACCCCAGTATGGGGCAATAATTGCTTCCAGATGCAGGCTTTATGAAGTTGAATAAAAAAGGGACTAAAACAACAGGAGACCTGATTTCATTAGATAATCGGAACCAAAAGTAATTTGAGGAGTTGGCTACTAAGTACCTTCAAATGAGGAATTTCATTAAATCTTCTCAGGACCATTGATTATTAGTGCCTTGCTTTAGAAATAGAAATGCAAATGTATTGTTGTCAAAAAGTTATCTCCAGACTCTGTAGTGATTTCTTAGGTTCCTCAGAGTCATCTGTACAGAATGCTTGTAGAGATGATCTGCAGGAGGATAGAACATCTGTAGACCTGGAACAGTTTGCACTAAATGCCCAAATGATAAAGCTGATATTCAGAGTTTTCCCTCTTTCAGGAATTATGTATGATTTGTGTCTATCCCTGTTCAGTAAGGCAATGCATCTTTTTTTTTTTTTTACTAAGCCCTCTCCCCATCTCGTAGAGCCCCACGCAATTAGAACTGAGTGCTGGTCCAAATCAGCCAATAGCGTTAGACATCCGCTTACCTATAGATGTCAATCACAGAGTGTGCAGGAGTGTTTGTGGAAGTACCTAGACTGGTGCTGTGCTGGCGACGTTTCTTATGGACAAGTAGTCTTTAAAACAAATGTGTATGTGAATAAACAGCCTAAAGTGAGAATGATCATCATAAACAATGTGTTTTAGCTCTGTTGGCCGGCTAGAGGTGCACATTTATGAACGAAGGCATTGCTAATCCAGATGTAAACACGGTAATAGGTAATATTTTTTCCACCTCTAGATGGTGCTGTTTGGGGAAAAAACTCTGGATTGCAGCTTTAACTGCCAATACCTGGCTCAAGCTTGTACATACATTACATAAATTACATGAGAACAATTAAAAGATGTGGAACAGAGAACGGTATATTTTTCTCAACTCGCCTACAGAATGCTAAGGAAAGCCCTCATCTTGAGGTATTTTAATTTAAATTCATTAAATGACTGTGTCAGATCAATAGATTGATATATAACAACAAAAAGTGTCTTTATGAAGTCATTTATTGTGTTTACCAGACTTGAACAGATTCAGTCCCAGTGCTGTCTGCAGCCTTTACTTTGGACTCGGTTTGTAACAGCTCTGTTAACCCCTCATCTTCCACCATGTTTATCAGGCTGCAGTTCATCTCTATCCATTCAGTAAGAACATCTGTCAGCCTGTCGGTCTCTGACTTGCTCATCCACGGGGTGTTATCCTCCAGTTTAGATTGGTGAAGAGCTTTGCTATGGCTTGCTAAATTGCTAACGTCTTTGCTGCTAGCGTTAGCTGTTGCACTCAGAACTGGGTGCCTTGTGTTGACTTCATGACTTAGTGGTGTAAAAACCTTTGGTTTCATGCAGTTTCTTTTAGATTTTTTTGTTTTGCGTTGTAAATGTGATTCTTGTTCTTTAATATTTATATAAAAATACATTTTTTTCTTTTACAGTTCTCAGCTGAGTTAAACTATAGGTCCTGGAGGGAGGGGCGCTATTCAGCGTGCTTTAGATGTTTCTCAGCTCCATCACACCAGATTGTGTGATTAACAGGCTTCTGTAGAACTTGAGGAAAGGCTGAAGATATGATCTAACAAAAGTCTCAGGTGTGTTGATCAGGATAAATACTAACACTTGTAGGATGGTGGCCCTCAAGGACCAAAGTTTGACACCTCAGGCTTTGATTATAACAAAGTTAGTGTTGGAATTTCAAGTAAAGCTGCTGTTGCACCCTTCAATACTCTATTATTCTTTCTAGTACAAAATTGAAGGTCTATTGTACAATTGTAGATTGTGTTTAAATAACGAATGCTTATTACGTTTTTTGTTTTGGGTAAATATTGGAATAAAAAAAGCAGGTTGTGGAAAGGGATAACAGTTGAAAGAAGATAGGGGCAGCTCGAGGAGCTAAGAGAACTCTTTTGTTGCGTTTCATTTAAGTGTTGAGGACAGAAGGCTTTTTCTCTGTCTTCATGGTCAAACAGGCAGCCAAGCAACCATTGGCTTGTTCACTTTCTAACACTTGTAGGGTTTTTCTGGAAAACTTCCAATAGCAGCCTTTGCTGTACATCTGTCACTGTAACTAATGGGGGATGGTAGTCACACTCCTGCCTACTTACACACCGATTCATTTTAAATAAAATAACCTGCTCTCATGGTTTCATTTCTCCTTTTGTTTTTGGTCTTGTTTCTGTCATGACCGTGGCACGAGTCGGACCTATAACGAGAACCAGACACAGGATATATATCAAAAAGAGTCTTTATTCGAAAAGGGGAAAGGGGAGGTGGAAAAAGTTGCTTGCCAGTTCAGGATCCGTCCAGAAAGGCAAAACAAGGAGGAGTGGGATCCGACTGAAAACGGTTCGACGGGAGGGAGAGAAACAGGACAAGGAGGTGAGTAATTTAATAGGGAGCGGGTCTCCCCACAGGAGGGAAAAGGCAGAGTCCGTGATCCAATAGCAGGGGTCAAAAAACGGTCCAGTCAGAGACGAGGCAGGCAGCATCCAGAGAGGGCAGGCAGAGACGGCAATCCAGAAACAGAAGGGGAGCTCAAAAACCAGAGAATCCAAAATGAGGTCCGGCAGGGATAAGGCAGAGGCAGAGGCAATGTCAGGAGGCAAAAACTAAGGTCAGGAACAAGAGCTATGGCAAGAAATATTAAGAACTATGGTCAGACTATGGGGCTAGAAAACTGAGTGGCAAACAACATCAGACGATCTCGCGTCGAGTGGCTGTAGACGTGTGGTAAATAAAGGCAGAGGAACAGGTGGAAACAATGATCGGCAATCAGGAGCAGAAAAAACAGGAGCAGGGTAAACAGGTGAGGGAGGGGCAGAGAGCAGGAGCCGGATCCATGACAGTTTCTGAAGATTAACCTCAGTGTTACTTAAATGTGTTAAGCCGTGCTTCAGGTAACCTCTGATGTGATGAAGTGATGATGAGCAGTAAGGGAAGAGCTGATCTTCTTAAATGGAGTATGTGAGAGAGTGAGTTGTCATCTTAAAGAAAGATCTGTCAGACGAGGTTTATCGCGTTGACAAAATAAATGTAGAACAGAGAAATTAAAATACCAGCAGTCACCTGCTTGTTGATGTTGGAATTAATCAGAATTAGCTGATTCTATTAGTTCTGGACTTAATAATAATTTCAGAACAAGATACTGTCGATCCAGAAGAGTGTGTCTGCTCTGTCTGTACAAAACGGTTTAAAAACTGGAAGAGGAAAAAGCTTATCTGTTGCAGCTGGTGTGAACGAGAGCAGCAATGAACAAATCCATGCTGGCCTTTATTAGAAGTGTGTGTGTGTGCGTGCGTGTCTGTGTGCGTGCTGTACAGGAGCAGCTTGCACAGATGGAGAACTGAACAGGCTAGGTGTGTTAGTGGGTGTACATCCAGCACATTTAAATGCTGGTTGCCAACAGAACATTTCCAGCTCAGCAGCTTTGCATGCTGAACAAGTCCAGCAACTTCTATAAAACAGACCCCGTGTTTGTTTTTCATTAGAAAGTGTTTCATGGAGAGCAGTTCAGCAGACTTGTTCACGTCAGATGATCATTTTTTATGTGACAGACAGGAAGTAGTTTGTTCTTTTAAAAAAAACTACCTCTGTGCTTCATGTCATAACATTAACAAAGCTAGACCTGGTTCTTGTTTTTCTCGCTTTGCATTGCCATGTCTTTCCATCTTCTGTCTATCTGGATCCAGGTTGTGGGGCAGCGTCCCCTGTAGGGAAGTCCAGATTGTCTTCTTTCTGGCAGGAAAAGGCTGACACACCTCCTCAGGTGTGCATCCAGGAGGCATCCTGACCTGAACCACCTCAGCTGGCTCCTCTCGATATGGAGCAGGGGTTTTACTCCTGAATGTTTGGGCTCCTCACCCAGAGTCTGGCCACTCTGCAAAGGAAACTCATTTCGGCCACTTATATTCACAGTCTCGTTTTTTTGGTTGTTACCCAAACCTCATGAACATACAGTAGGTGTGGATTAGAATGGAGATCAATTGGTAAACTGAGAGCCTTGCTTTCTCGCTTTTTTCTGGCTTGCCTCCCTCTTCACCGCAACAGCCTGAAGTCACCTGTCAGTCTCCCACTTCCTCATGAAGTCAAGACTCCAAGATACTTAGATTCCTTCATTTAAGGCAAGACTCCCCCCTTGACCCAGAATTGACAATTCACCATTTTTGGTTAAAGAACCATGGTCTCAGATTTGGAGGTGCTGATCCCAACCCAGCCACTTCAGACTCTGATGCAAACCTTCCCAGTAAGAGCTGAAGGTGAGGTTGGGAGGGCCATGTCATCCACAGAAAGCAGATGCAATATGTACCTGCCACCAAACTGGACACTCTTCACACCATGGCTGCACCTAGAAATTCTGTCTATCATGGGACTAAATGACCCTCAACAAAAGCCATCCAGCCCTTACTCCCAGACTGCCCTCCAGAGGGTGCCCCTGGGTACAAGGTCATAAGCCTTCTCCAAATCCATAAAACAAATGTGGATTAGTTGGCTAAACTCCCGTGCCCCCTCCATCACCATAGAAAAGTAAAGAGCTCATCCACAGTTTCACAGCCAATGAATGAAAACCACATTGCTCCTTCTCAGTCTGAGATTCAACTATCAACTGGGTTCTCCTTTCTAATAACTTTCCAAAGAGGCTGAGGAGTGTGATTCCTCAATTGGAACACACCCTCTGGTTCCATTTCTTAAAAATGGGGACCACCACCCCAGTTGGCCACTCCACAGGCACTACTCCTGATGACCATCTTGACATTCATATACTTGAGATACTCAGGATGGATCTTGTCCACCCCCAAATCTCTGCCGCCACAGATGTTTTACTACCTCAGCACCTTATACCCCAGAGGTTGGACAGTCCATCCCCAGGTGCTCAGCTCTGGTTCCTCATTGGAATATGCATTTGTGGAATTAAAGAGTATTCCTCCAACTGTTCGGCTATATCCCCAGTTGACGTCGGCTCTTAATTCTCACAGTGTGAGTGAGTTGCTGCCATACCTCCAAGTTGCTGGACGGTTTGGTAGAATCCAGTGTTGTTTTTGGCAGCCACATCAGTTTTAGTCTAAGTCTTTTAAATGAAATTGCTGATTAGTTTTAGTCCTATTTTGGTTATGTGGGTTTAGTCCAGTTTTAGTTGACAAACACAGCTGCACACGGTAATTTGGTAAACAATGTAGTTTAAAACGTTTTTTCTTCATGCCTCTTAACAACGTTCTAACATAGTATAGCTATAAATATATTGTGCGATAAAAAATAAATAAAGAAATCAATAAGGTGGTTACCTCACAGTTCTCTAAAAACCTCAGCCAGTCATACATTTCAGAAAGCAACTATTGGACAATCCGGCTGTCTGTCTCGCTGAAGCGCCTCACTTCCTCACTGCTTGGATCCTCCCAGGGCCGTTTCTAGCCTTTTGGGGGCCCTATGCAAGATCAAGTTAGGGGCCCCTTTTTTTTACTGCTATGATGCTTAGGAGTTTAAACCTTCTGATGATCTGTGACCACATCTCACTTTGTTAAATTTCATTAGTAAAGTTTGTTTAATAGTGAAGAAACCAACGGTCTATATCTGTTTTAAAGGAATCAGAAAAAATCAGAAGGCCAATCCTCTGGATCAAGTGTTGGATCAAAACCTGGATGTTGGAAACAAATGCTGCTGCTGACTGAGCTGCTATGGGTTGATCAGAGGTTGACTGAGATGTTGTTGCAGGTTCATCAGGAGGTGCAGAATATTGAAACTGAACAAACTTCTGGATAGCTCCTACAAAATGGATACTTTTGAAAAAACCATTAAAAGAAATTAAATTTGCTTCTAAAGTCATGTGTTATGAAATTAAATCTTCTTGTTTTCCTTTTGGCATTTCCCTTCAGGGGTCTCCACAGTGAATCATCTGTCTCCATCTAACCCTGTCCTCTATCCTCTACTCTCCACCAATCAGCTTAATGTCCTCTTTCCCTACATCCAAAAATATCCTCTTTGGTCTTCCTAGGTCTCCTGCCTGTCAGTTCTCCTACTGATGTATTCACTATCCCTCCTCTACAGGTCCAAACCATCTCAGCCTGGCCTCTCTGATCTGATCTCCAAAACATCTAACATGGTCTGTCCCTCTACCTGCTCCACCTGGGTCACTCTCATTCACACACATGTATTCTGTCTTTTTGCTGCTAATCTTCATTCCTCTCCTTTCCTGGTCAAACCTCCACCTCTTCAGATGTTCCTCCACCTGTGTTATGGAATTCAATGATTTGGTTTTCTATGTAATGAAGCTAATTATGTATTAAAAATTGATCAAAGATCAGATTAATCTAATATTTATTTGTTACCTCTACAGAAAACTAAAACATTGATTCAAACTAGATTCATCCTGATGGCTGAGGTGAAACTGACTGAGGCTTCCTCCTCTCCTTTTTTCTCCCTCCCCTCTTCCCTTCAATTATACACCTGATGAAGGTGATGATGATGAGGAGGCTGTGCGGTTCAGCTCTTAGAAGATTTATTCTCTTACACCTGCTGAATGGACGGTGTCTATAAACTCTTTCCAAAGTCCACCTCCTCCCCTCAGGATGAGTTAGAGTCACTACATTTCTTCATCGTTATTTAAACTCGTCGGTCGTGAGACGCGTTTTCCCGTTCTGTAAACAGATGCCGGTGGCAGCGTGCTGCATTCACAGATCGATTATAATGTCAATAAATCTCTAACACACAACAAAAACCGACACAAAAAATGCTGATTAATGTAATAAAATCAATGTAACCTCCCCAGCTTTGACTCAGCTAGAGGAGAAACGGGTCTCAAACCGAGAGGTAAAACTCTGAACGGCGCAGCGATGCAGAGAACAGAAAAAGTTGTTTCCTCTCTTCCCCAAATGTTAATCTATGTCTGACTTTCATCTAGTGGACTTTTTCCTTCTTCAACTTTTTGTTTTAAGTTTTTCAGCGCCTTAAGGACACGTTGTTTTGGACTCCATTACAGTCCTGATGTTCAGATCGACAGGTGATGCCTGACCTCTGATATTAATTTAGAATCTATTTCCCACGAAAATATTAAAGAATATATAAAATTATATTAAATAATTGGAATTTCCTTATAACTAATCTATTCATTACATTTATAAATACAAATAAAATGTAAGAAATAAGGATAATCCTAAAATATTTTGGGAGGAAACCGGTAGCTTGGGGGCCCCCTAGTGGTCACGGGGCCCTATGCGGCCACATAGCTCGCATAGCTCAAGAAACGGCACTGGATCCTCCATTAATGCTGGAGCATTTTTCAGCAGAACATCCCGAAAGTGAGAGAAGGACAGAAACAAACTGTTAGCGCTTCAATTTTAGGACAAAATAGAGTCCTGAAAAGACAAACTCATTTTCAGCTAGCAGAAAACAAAAAACGTTTGGACGTAGAAAGAGGAAAAACCAGGGGGAACGTTTCAATGGCTGGTGTCTGGCTCTCTATTGTTAGTGTGGCAATGCGAAGGCCCATGTCCGGGGGAGGCGCGGCATAAGGATTATACCCGACAGGAGGGGTGAGATCTCTGATACGTGTTTGTGTAAAATAGCTAGCTATACCTAGCTTGTTTACCAAATTACAGAGTGCAGCTTTAATCCTTTTTACAAAGTAATTTAGGTCAGTAGGTTGGAAATTAGAATCACTCACATTGATCAGTTCAAAAGTACCATAGTTTGTTTTAGTATTAAACAGGAAAATTAATGCCACTGGTTAGCATACTCAGGTGAACACATAGATGTTGGAGCTCATTGCAGCCACTATACGTCTGTTTAAAGCCTAAGTAACCCCAAGTAGGCAAAGTTGTGTTTTTGACAACTATTTCCTCAATTTTTGAACTTCTGAGTTCTCATTTGTTAAATCCATCAGTGTGTGTTTAGATTGCTATGACAAGACAAAATGAACAAGTTTAATGATCAATCAAGACAGCCAACAAGTAATAAGAGGGAATGTTTCCTTTTCCTTTCTTTCCATCTTATTTATAGAGCGCTTTCTACAGTGCAGAACACCCCAAAGCGCTGTACAACACGAACAGTCACTCACCCATTCACACTCACACTCACACACTGGTGGTGATAAACTACGTTGTAGTCTCAGCTGCCCTTGGACACTCTGACAGAGGCGGGGGCTGCCATGCACTGGCGCCCTCCAGGACCCTCTGACCACCACCAGTAGGCAAGTTGGGTGAAGTGTCTTGCCCAAGGACATAACGACAATCTAACCCAGCCGGAGCTGGGGACCGAACCTGCGACCCTCCGGTTGCCAGACCGGCCACTCTACCAACTGAGCTAATGCCACCCCCTGTTCCCCTTTACCCTCAATCATCTGCATTTTAATGTAATCCACAACTCTTTACATCAGTAAATTCAGCCATTTAACCGACTCAAAACATGAAATAAACATCTAACTACTGAGAAGTAGACTCCGAGACTCTCGATGTGTAGCTTATTTTGAATACTGTTTTAAAACATTCAGTCACAATTCATAAGGCTAACATAACAATCAGAATATTTCAGTAAGGACATTTTAACAGACTCAGTTGATGTTTTCATGCAACATGAATGAAATAAATAATTGCAACTACTGAGAAGTACAGAAAAAACTCAAATAATGTAGTTTTAGTAGTGAATTTTTCACTGGAGCTCCAACAAACCAACACTGAACTGTTTAACAAAACTGTTAAAACCTAAATCAATTCAACAAAATACAGTAAAAATCGAAAGAACTCATGGACACAAATCACTCTTTTCACTGCAGGGTCCGGTGTGAGTCGGGGCAGAGCCTTGTAGTCTGGTACAGGTCCAATCAGCAGTCAGACCCTCTCTTGGCAGGCAGAGTTAAATGTAAATGTGTGCTGTCACATCATACCAGTGCTGTCCTTAACCTTTCTTTATTGGACTTTTCATTTCTTCAGCTTGGCCCGACACTGTTCAGCCATCCATTAGAATCCTTCAGCTGCATCCTGTGAAACTTCTTTATAAACTCTTTCATTTCTTACCGATCCATCTAGCTCATCTTGAACGCGGCTGATCGCCGAATGTTTGGAGCTCTAAAGCTGGCCAAACCTAGCTGCTACTTGCTGGCATTTTATAACATCCGTGTACAACTAACAACTAATAAAATAACTTCTTACTATAGTAATAAAGTAATAAAATAATGGCACTGGTTTGTTTTGCTTGTCACAAAGTGATGTTTTTCTGTCCTCCAATCAGTGGACTGTGTTGTTTTGACTCCACAGCTCTGCCCTAACCTTATCGCTCCATTCTCCTATGGACCCTCAACTGAAGAGGGCCATTCATGGCCGATGAATGGCATTGTCCAGATCGGTTGTATGGACCAGTTTTATAATGCAAACAGACAAAATAGCGCCCCTTCCCACACCGGACCCTGCGATGGAAACAAGGCTAAACATATTGATTCATATTGTGCTTTGAGGAAAATTAGGCAGCACTCACATCAACCTGAAGTGTAAGACTGGCATCATTTTGAGAAGTTTAAAGGAGAAGTGGGTGCACTGTTTGCTCACAAGTGTCTCAAAGTCTGGTGGTTTTTGTAGACAAATCAATTTCAAGGTGATGCTTTGCTCAGTCTGTTTCTGTATTTTGTCTCAGTGCCAAGAAAATTAAACTCAGAGAATTGTTACTGCTCTTGAGATATTGTCAAGTCTTGAAGTTATCTTTTGAAGTAGTCAACAGGTTTTTCTGGAATGGGCTGTTCACATCTAGTCCCCACGCAATAGTTTTACAAGGAAGAATGGAGTAGTACTGTAGTACCCAGATGTGCAGTCTGATTGAGACCTATCTACACTGGCTCCATTCTGTGATTGCAGCCAAAGGTGCTTCTACTAAAAACTGACTTGAAGAGGGTGAATATTTATTCAGTCATTTATTTTATGTTGCATATTTTTATTTAATGGTCATTATTTTGTAGAAAACAGATTTCATTTTGACAGCATGTAACATGCAGTAGGGGCCTGGCTGTCATGAATAAGTCATAAACTTTATAACTAAAGACAGTGTCTGTTTGTGTTGGTAACAAACCCACAAGACCAAAACCTGGGCTGTCAGGTGATTTTTGAAGATGTTTCTACCCTCATATGAGAACTTATTTCTGGATGACTTGCGGGTAATAAAATGAGCATTCAGTTTGAGTACAACTGTAAGTGTGTCATCAAATGTCTGTTTGTTTTAGTGGTAAAAGTGCTGCTCAGGGGAACAGACTTATGTTTAATCAGCAAGGGTTTCATGATCTAACTGTCACCAAGTTCCAGTGATGTGCAAAAGTATTTATCTTTTTCATATTTCTGATGTTTTTTGTCACATTTATGTTTCAAATCAGCAAATAAATTTCAGTGTCAGTCAAAGATAACCTCAGTAAAGATGAGATGTAGTTTTAAAATGGTTCATTTCATTTTTATTAGAGAATGTTTATCAGGTTTATTGTCTGACTAATAGAGACCTGATAGACTGATAGAGACTTGTCCACAGAGACTGATAGAGACCTGTCCACTCAGACTGATAGAGACCTGTCCACACAGTCTGATAGAGACCTGATAGACTGATAGAGACCTGATAGACTGATAGAGACTTGTCAACAGTCTGATAGAGACCTGATAGACTGATAGAGACTTGTCCACAGTCTGATAGAGACCTGATAGACTGATAGAGACCTGATAGACTGATAGAGACCTGATAGAGACCTGTCCACAGTCTGATAGAGACCTGATAGACTGATAGAGACCTGATAGACTGATAGAGACTTGTCCACAGTCTGATAGAGACCTGATAGACTGATAGAGACCTGATAGACTGATAGAGACCTGATAGACTGATAGAGACCTGATAGACTGATAGAGACCTGTCCACACAGACTGATAGAGACCTGTCCAATCAGACTGATAGAGACCTGTCCACTCAGACTGATAGAGACCTGTCCACACAGACTGATAGAGAGCTGTCCACTCAGACTGATAGAGACCTGTCCACAGTCTGATAGAGACCTGTCCACAGATTGATAGACACTTGTCCACAGTCTGATAGAGACCTGTACACATTCTGATAGAGACCTGTCCACACAGACTGATAGAGACCTGTCCACAGTCTGATAGAGACCAGTCCACTCAGACTGATAGAGACCAGTCCACTCAGACTGATAGAGACCTGTCCACTCAGACTGACAGAGACCTGTTCACACAGTCTGATAGAGACCTGTCCACATTCTGATAGAGACCTGTCCACTCAGACTGATAGAGACCTGTCCACTCAGACTGATAGAGACCTGTCCACAGTCTGATAGAGACCTGTCCACTCAGACTGATAGAGACCTGTCCACACAGTCTGATAGAGACCTGTCCACTCAGTCTGATAGAGACCTGTCCACACAGACTGATAGAGACCTGATAGACTGATAGAGACCTGTCCACTCAGACTGATAGAGACCTGTCCACACAGACTGATAGAGACCTGTCCACACAGACTGATAGAGACCTGTCCAATCAGACTGATAGAGACCTGTCCACTCAGACTGATAGAGACCTGTCCACACAGACTGATAGAGACCTGTCCACACAGTCTGATAGAGACCTGTCCACACAGTCTGATAGAGACCTGTCCACACAGTCTGATAGAGACCTGTCCACTCAGACTGATAGAGACCTGTCCACTCAGACTGATAGAGACCTGTCCACTCAGACTGATAGAGACCTGTCCACAGTCTGATAGAGACATGTCCACTCAGACTGATAGAGACTTGTCCACACAGTCTGATAGAGACCTGTCCACACAGTCTGCTAGAGACCTGTTCACACAGTCTGATAGAGACCTGTCCAAGACTGATAGAGAGCTGTGCACACAGACTGATAGAGACCTGATAGACTGATAGAGACCTGATAGAGACCTGTCCACAGTCTGATAGAGACCTGATAGACTGATAGAGACCTGATAGACTGATAGAGACCTGTCCACACAGACTGATAGAGACCTGTCCAATCAGACTGATAGAGACCTGTCCACTCAGACTGATAGAGACCTGTCCACACAGACTGATAGAGAGCTGTCCACTCAGACTGATAGAGACCTGTCCACTCAGACTGATAGAGACCTGTCCACTCAGACTGATAGAGACCTGTCCACACAGTCTGATAGAGACCTGTCCACATTCTGATAGAGACCTGTCCACAGTCTGATAGAGACCTGTCCACTCAGACTGATAGAGACCTGTCCACACAGTCTGATAGAGACCTGTCCACACAGACTGATAGAGACCTGTCCACACAGACTGATAGAGACCTGTCCACAGTCTGATAGAGACCTGTCCACTCAGACTGATAGAGACCTGTCCACTCAGACTGATAGAGACCTGTCCACACAGTCTGATAGAGACCTGTCCACATTCTGATAGAGACCTGTCCACTCAGACTGATAGAGACCTGTCCACAGTCTGATAGAGACCTGATAGACTGATAGAGACCTGATAGACTGATAGAGACCTGATAGAGACCTGTCCACAGTCTGATAGAGACCTGTCCACTCAGACTGATAGAGACCTGTCCACACAGTCTGATAGAGACCTGTCCACTCAGTCTGATAGAGACCTGTAGACTGATAGAGACCTGATAGACTGATAGAGACTTGTCCACAGTCTGATAGAGACCTGATAGACTGATAGAGACCTGATAGACTGATAGAGACCTGATAGAGATAGAGACCTGATAGACTGATAGAGACCTGTCCACACAGCTGATAGAGACCTGTCCACACAGTCTGATAGAGCGCTGTCCACTCAGACTGATAGAGACCTGTCCACTCAGACTGATAGAGACCTGTCCACAGTCTGATAGAGACCTGTCCACAGACTGATAGACACTTGTCCACAGTCTGATAGAGACCTGATAGACTGATAGAGACCTGATAGTCTGATAGAGACCTGATAGACTGATAGAGACCTGATAGACTGATAGAGACCTGATAGAGACCTGTCCACAGTCTGATAGAGACCTGTCCACTCAGTCTGATAGAGACCTGTCCACACAGTCTGATAGAGACCTGTCCACTCAGTCTGATAGAGACCTGTCCACACAGACTGATAGAGACCTGATAGACTGATAGAGACCTGTCCACTCAGACTGATAGAGACCTGTCCACACAGACTGATAGAGACCTGTCCACTCAGACTGATAGAGACCTGTCCTCAGTCTGATAGAGACCTGTCCACACAGTCTGATAGAGACCTGTCCACACAGTCTGATAGAGACCTGTCCACTCAGACTGATAGAGACCTGTCCACAGTCTGATAGAGACCTGTCCACTCAGACTGATAGAGACCTGTCCACACAGTCTGATAGAGAGCTGTCCACAGACTGATAGAGACCTGTCCACAGTCTGATAGCGACCTGATAGACTGATAGAGACCTGATAGACTGATAGAGACTTGTCCACAGTCTGATAGAGACCTGATAGACTGATAGAGACCTGATAGACTGATAGAGACCTGATAGACTGATAGAGACCTGTCCACACAGTCTGATAGAGACCTGTCCACTCAGACTGATAGAGACCTGTCCACACAGACTGATAGAGACCTGATAGACTGATAGAGACCTGTCCACTCAGACTGATAGAGACCTGTCCACTCAGACTGATAGAGACCTGTCCACACAGACTGATAGAGACCTGTCCACTCAGACTGATAGAGACCTGTCCACAGTCTGATAGAGACCTGTCCACTCAGACTGATAGAGACCTGTCCACTCAGACTGATAGAGACCTGTCCATTTAGACTGATAGAGACCTGTCCACTCAGACTGATAGAGACCTGTCCACAGTCTGATAGAGACCTGTCCACACAGTCTGATAGAGACCTGTCCACACAGTCTGATAGAGACCTGTCCAATCAGACTGATAGAGACCTGTCCACTCAGACTGATAGAGACCTGTCCACAGTCTGATAGAGACCTGTCCACAGTCTGATAGAGACCTGTCCACACAGTCTGATAGAGACCTGTCCACACAGTCTGATAGAGACCTGTCCACACAGTCTGATAAAGACCTGTCCAATCAAACTGATAGAGACCTGTCCACTCAGACTGATAGCGACCTGTCCACACAGACTGATAGAGACCTGATAGACTGATAGAGACCTGATAGAGACCTGTCCACAGTCTGATAGAGACCTGATAGACTGATAGAGACCTGATAGACTGATAGAGACCTGATAGAGACCTGTCCACAGTATGATAGAGACCTGATAGACTGATAGAGACCTGATAGACTGATAGAGACCTGTCCACACAGTCTGATAGAGACCTGTCCACTCAGACTGATAGAGACCTGTCCACAGTCTGATAGAGACCTGTCCACTCAGACTAATAGAGACCTGTCCACACAGTCTGATAGAGACCTGTCCACTCAGTCTGATAGAGACCTGTCCACACAGACTGATAGAGACCTGATAGACTGATAGAGACCTGTCCACTCAGACTGATAGTGACCTGTCCACACAGACTGATAGAGACTTGTCCAATCAGACTGATAGAGACCTGTTCTCTCAGACTGATAGAGACCTGTCCACACAGACTGATAGAGACCTGTCCACAGTCTGATAGAGACCTGTCCACAGACTGATAGACACTTGTCCACAGTCTGATAGAGACCTGTCCACTCAGACTGAATGAGACCTGTCCACAGTCTGATAGAGACCTGTCCACAGACTGATAGACACTTGTCCACAGTCTGATAGAGACCTGTCCACACAGACTGATAGAGACCTGTCCACAGTCTGATAGTGACCTGTCCACACAGACTGATAGAGACCTGTCCAATCAGACTGATAGAGACCTGTCCACTCAGACTGATAGAGACCTGTCCACAGACTGATAGACACTTGTCCACAGTCTGATAGAGACCTGTCCACACAGTCTGATAGAGACCTGTCCACTCAGACTGATAGAGACCTGTCCACTCATACTGATAGAGACCTGTCCACACAGACTGATAGAGACCTGTCCACTCAGACTGATAGAGACCTGTCCACTCAGACTGATAGAGACCTGTCCACTCAGACTGATAGAGACCTGTCCACAGTCTGATAGAGACCTGTCCACATAAACTTGTCATAATACTAAAAAATGATGTGATATAATTTTTGGGCCATATCACCTGAAGAAATCCGATTACACATTAAAGATTTTTTGTAAAACGTTTGGTCAAAGATGTCAAATAATGATGTTCATTATTGATTTATAAAAGCAATAAAATGGTTAACCATCAAAGGGGTTGAATACTTTTTATAGGCTTGTACATACAGGTGGTTTATCTCATTATCAGCTCTTAGTACTGTAGTAATCATTATAAACCTGAAAATTAGCACGTCAGAATCTCACTTTTGTGTTTAACATCAAGAATTTAAATATTTAGAGATTTTCTTGCCTTATTTTTTTTCTGTGTCACTTTATTTCAACCCTGGAAAGTTAAGAAAATTTTATTTTACGACTGTTAAGCTTTATCAATTCAAAATTAAAAGTGCGAAGTATCAATCCTTTAAAGAAAAAGACCAGTTGCCTACTAGTACTACTACATCCACAAAAACTGAGGACCTTCACTATTTCTTTGATTCAACAGTAATATTTGGATTTTTGGGGTTTGTGTTTGCAATTAAAGAGCTGGATGAGCATCCTGCCCCCAGGGTGTACCCTGTGTCATACCAACTACCACCGGACACAGGAACACAGACTCTGTTAACCAGCTCCACAGCTTATCTCTGAACTAAGGTTATTTTTTTGTAACTATCACAACCATTTCTTTCTTTCTAATATTTGTTTTCTGTCTGATCTACAGGGTGAGACCATGGCTAAACTGACCCGTTCTTATTAAGAGGCTGAACCAAGAATCAACATTTTACAGATGGACCCTGTCAAATGACCAGCAGAAATGAGTAGATCGAAGAAGACTCTAATGCCTGATTAGAGAACATCTGGACATCCTGCGATCTTGCCACCACCTGGTCAAAAAAACACTTCTACCTACCTGGGAAAAAGAACATTAACTGTTAACAGTTCCTCCTCTTCATCTCTTCGTCCAACTTTCCTCATCTTACCTCAGGGATTCCCACTCAATGCCTACCTCCTAAATAAAACCAGTTCAACCAGTGGCTGACACTGAAACACACCCTTGACTTCTCACTCTGGGTACTACTTACACCATTCTAGCTCTTCTGACTGATGACCAGCCTTAACCTTGGACCTCAAACAGTTTTCTCTGACTTGCTAGTTCTACTGGTCCATGTTTTTTTGGACTGTAAGTCAACATTTTAACTGGAAGGAAGGAAGAAGGGAGCTACACACTCCTCTGAAGGTGGCCCCATCAGGCAGCTACATACCTGTCATCACGGCTTTTAGGCTTTTTAAATCTTGTGATTTGATCTCTACATAGCCTTCATCCTGGTGCTTTAATTTGTCCACTGGGTACCAGATTCCACTCTTCTTAGAGGCAGATGCAGTAGCCATGGAAACCTCTAGAGAAGCAAAGTAAAGCATTGATTCATTACCCCAGGCTGCACAACCCTCAACACTAAATAATCCAGCAACAGCTCAAATTTTGAGCTCACTAAAGTCACCCCCCGCTGCCTTGAGTTTACTTTTCACTGCATGAAGCGTATGCAGAAATAAGAGGAGTAGAAGTTCTTCAGAGCCTCATCAGATGAGAGCAGAACTTTGTGGCACATCAGATGCAAGACTTTAAATCCTCAGAGGAGTGAGGACGAAAGAGAAGATCTAAACAGAAGAACTAAAGGAGGATGCAGTTGTAAGTACTATTTTATCTTTTTTGTACACTTATAGTAACTTTACAGCTTTGTGTGTTCATAGAAAAAAACCACAGATACAGTAGAAGGAATAGCTCTTCTATATGTGTTAGTTTTTTCTAGTAGAACAAAATAATTTTTTCCTTCAAGTTTCTTTTCATTTCTTTTGCTTGTATCACTATCTGACATTTACATGACATTTCTACCATATTACACAATACAGAACAGAGACAGGCAGGAGATTAAGGACAGTTTGAAGGCCTGCTGTGCAGTAAATGTCAGTTACTCAGAAGGAAGTGGTTCGCCATGAAGGCTTCTCAGAAAATATTGGATAAAACCTGAGACTTGAAGAAAATGGAAGCTTGAACTGAAAATACCCAAAGTGGATGTAAAGCCATGTAATCAGTCTCATTTATTAAGCACACTAAACCCACCAGAGCTGGACAAACGAGAAGATATTACAGGTGACAATGCATGTGAAAAATAAATTTCTCTTGTAAATAGGCGGTCCTAAAAGAATATCTAGTATCACATGACATGATGAGATCAACCAGAACCTGAGACTCCTCATTGCTGTTAAAACCGGCTGCTTGGGAACATTCCAGCTTCATCAACCACAGTGATCTAATTGTTCAGCCGTAATAAGCAGGGTTGAAAGTACAGGTATTTGTACCAAACCGTCACAGTACAGACGTCAGGGATGGGCGTATGCAACCCAACGGAGAACAGTCTCAGCCAATCTACCACTTTCATCTTAAAGCTGGCACGCGTTTTAGAAAAGGAGCAAACAAAGATTTATCTAAAGCATGAAGGACTGGCTCAGATGACACCCAGAAGATTGAGGACTTGTCTGTTTTTGTATTTCAAATCAGCAGCGTGGTGAACAGTAAGGCAGTGAGAGGTGGATGGAGGTGGCAAAAGTACTCTTATTCTTTACTTAAGTACGAGTACTGATACCGAGATAAAAAAACAACTCTGGTAGACTGATTGAGCTCCTTTATTTAAAGCCGAGAAGCGTGAGCAGTTTTTTAATCCAGCGTCCAACGGCTCCTCCCCAAAACACCTCGATACATGCGTGCGTTTGTGTGCACACGGCGCATTTCTTCAGTCTGTAAGCTGGGCGTAAACTGTGCAGCTCAAACTGTAGGGTTTAATCACTCAGTGTTCCCACATTGTACCAGGCTCTGATGAGCCCTCTCTGTCCCTGCTGCTTCTAATACTTAGCTCTGCTAGCAGAGAGCTGCTGCTGTACTCTGTAGCTGAACACAGAAATGACTCGGCCCTGAATGAACTTCTTGGCCAAAATAAACGTGTATCCTTGGCAAGCCTTGCCATTCTGTGAGGTGAAAGGTTTAAAAATAAAAATAAATACGTCATTAGCTGGGGAAGCTGGGAATGGATACGTTTTTAGTAGAAATGAACTCTGTCTTCTCCATGAACGGCTGAGAGGTAAACAGAGAAACACAAAGAGCGTCCTGTATGAGAGCGCCCCCTACTGCTACAGGTTTGTAAGAAGTGCGTGCACGTTGACAGAAAGCCTATCTCTGCTACCTCCAGTTCTGACTCCTGTCTTCTCCTCAGAGCCAGACAGCAGCACTGGTCTCACCACTGTCTTCTACACCTTCCTTTCATTCTTGCAGAAACTCTTTTATCACCCATCATCACCCCTGACACTTTTCTACATCCATTCCAACATGTTCAGCAGTTAGTTATTTTAGGTGTTTCTTTCCTAGCCTGGACTTTGGTCTTTTTAGGGTAGTGAGACTGGCTGTCACATTATGATTATTCCTATGTATTGCCAGCAGCAGGTCAATTATGCAGCTGCAGCCAGGCCTCAGCCTGCGCCGAATAACACCAAGAGTCGATGGGAGGGTCATTCTAACACATCTACGTAAATGGACAGGAGAGGCAAAACCAAGGTCAGCCACGGCAGATTTAGATTCTTGGCAGTACTCACAACTGATCCTCAAAAGGGAGAGAACAGGGAGGATGTGGGAGATGGAAACAAAAAGGATGAAGAGGAGGATGAGAAGCTGGATGGATTGATAGAGAGAGAGCTGGAGAGCTTTGATTTCTGGTCAGTAGTAGACTTTATGTTGTGTAGATGAGATCATTTTTCTCTCAAAAGAAGAGATGATGTTTTTTACTGTAGTTTTCGGACAGTTTTGTCTTTATTTTACTTTACATATGTACGAAGAAAAGGAGGGTTTGTAAATCTGCTTCAGACTCTTAATTAAATGGAAGATATTTAGTGGGGTTTTCATTTCACTTTACAGGAAACTGGATTTCATTTTTTATCAATGTAAAACCAGAATTTCAACAATTTTCCTGATCTCTTGGCTTTTAAGATCATTCTGCTCACCAACTCAGAGATGAGTCCATTGTTGCATTTATGACAGAGAAGTTTTAAAAAGTATTTAAAACTTCGGAGATTGTGCTTTCCTGTGTTGAAACCTAAAAACATTTTAAGGAAAATTCTAATGTTTTACCTTCAGGTTTGTCATGAACACCTCAAGCTGAACATTTCATGTCTAAATGTCTGATGGACGATCCTCCATTGTAGACACCTGTCCCTCAGATGGACACCTGTCCCTCAGATGGGCACCTGTCCCTCAGGTGGACACCTGTCCCTCAGATGGACACCTGTCCCTCAGGTGGACACCTGTCCCTCAGATGGACACCTCCTGTAGTTTGGTCTCTAGATCATTGACCTTGGCTAGATGTTCAGTATTGTAGAAAAATATTACAAGAAATGTACAATGCTAATAAAAATTAACCAATAAACATTCAGGAAATATTTAAAAAAGAGTAAATAGTTATAATTTAAAAAGAACTAAAGTAAAAAAAAACAGATTTAGGAGTAAAGAGAAGAAATTGAGTCTTTCTGTAAACGCTTTGAAATTATGGAACAAACTTAATAAGGAAATAAAAGAATCAAATCAATAAATATACGTAAAAGATCATTTAAAATGTGAACAAAGATGTCGTCAGTGACCAAGTTTAAAAGTTAGAACAGGAATGTGATAGATGCTGATCAATTTTGTTTTATATAAAGAGGCAGAAAATATGAGATTTTTCTTCTCTCTGCTCCTTTTAATTCATATTTATTGTGTTTATATCACATGTACAAAATATATATATATATATATATATATATATACTGTATATATATATATATATATATATATATATATATATATATATATATATATATATATATATATATATATATATATATATATATGGCTGCATGGTGGCGCAGCTGGTTAGCACTGTTGCCTCGCAGCAAGGAGGTCGTGGGTTCGCGTCCCGGCTCTGCGGCCTCTCTGCGTGGAGTTTGCATGTTCTCCCCATGCATGCATGGGTTTCCTCCGGGTGCTCCGGTTTCCTCCCACAGTCCAAAGACATGACTGTCAGGCTAATTGGGCTGGTAAATTGTCCTTAGGTGTGAGTGGGTGTGTGGTTGTTTGTCTCGTTCGTCTCTGTGTGGCCCTGCAATGGACTGGCGACCTGTCCAGGGTGTCCCCCGCCTCTCGCCCCTTGACCGCTGGAGATAGGCACCAGCTGCCCCGCGACCCTCTGTGGAGGATTAAGCGGCTACAGAAAATGGATGGATGGATGGATGGATGGATTTATATATATATATATATATATATATATATATATATATATATATCACATGTACAGTCTTGTTTGTTCTTTTTTCCCTTTTGAATAAAATAAATAAAATAATAATTATCTTTAAATGTTAAAGCTAGGGATGTGCCGATACCACTTTTTTCAAAACCGATCCGATCCGACACTTAAATCTGAGTACTCGCCGATACCGAGTACCGATACCGATACTTCTACCACAAAAAAATTGCAACGAATCGGAATACAGGTTTCATTTTTTCTTCTCTGCTTTTTACAACAAATAACTGAGTTAGATAAAAAAAATAAAATATATTAATAAAAATGATCTCAAAACTAAAATATAAGGTGAAAAATAACCATTTCCTGTGATTTCACAGTGAAATTATTGCAGTTTTCCACATTTTAACCAAATAAAATGAACTATTTGGCACCATCTCCAGCTCTCAACCCACACTGTTCCTCTTTAGCTCAATAGCTCCCCCTAGTGTTCAATATAGGAAACTACAACAGAAATCACAAGTCACAGACAGTGAAGCCACTGGTATCGGTTCCTGGTATCGGGTAACTTTAACCGATACCGGTATCGGGCCGATACCAGTATCAGTATCGGTGCATCCCTAGTTAAAGCTGATCTGATGATCAGTTTTTTGCTGCCTGACGCTGAGAGGCAGCAGGTAGAGGAGACACCTGGCAGAGTAATTATCATGTTCTTTATAGGTTTTGTCCATTTTGGGGGTCTTTAACAGGACAAACAACCCAATGAGCTGGACCAGGTCCTGACCTAACCTGGGAGGTTGATGCCCCTTATCAGATCATTGGTCGTGATTTTCAGATATTCCGCTCTGAAACTTGATGAAAAGTTGTTAATTGTTTTGTTTTTTTTTTCCTCCCCTCATCCACTACATTCACTATTCATGTGACTAGCCTAGCGTATCACCTCTCTGATTGCAGCACACAAGGAATATATATCAGAGGGGGGCCAGCTCTGGCTTGTGAGCTGCTTGTTTCTGACCCGTGAGCCACATATTTAGTCTCCTGAGCTGTGATTCCTTCATTAAATCCACATTGCCATTGCAAGTCAGCGTGGTATCCTCCACGCAGCTCATCGTAAAATGACAATCTGACTGCTGTTTTCAAGTCTCACTATATTAGCGGGTTGCTCTGCTGGATCTCATGCAGCAGAGAGAGTTTAGCAGCTTAACTCCCTCCCGGACCACAAACTCATTCATAGATGTCAATGTGGTCCTTTAAAATGTGTATTTGATCAGCCCTGGTCTAATATGTGTCTGCTGTTGAGAGGTTGCTTTTTTGAACAACTGGTCGCACCGGTGCAACCTAGGGTTTATTTTTGTCAAACCTTTGAGGAATTAGGTCGTATTTATGACCAAAATGGTTGCAGTCTAGAGCCCTATACAATGTTATAACTTTTTAATAAAATGTTATCCATCCAGGTAGACAAAAATTGAAAACACAAAATTGAGCTAAAATAAGCAGATTTTAAGTTGGAGACTCACTGAATTAGTATTCATGACTATTTTATGCAAATACAACTCATACAAGGAAACAGAACCCTTTCAAATGTTTTGAGACATTTTGGAAACTTTCTAGTGAATGCCCTTCAGTGAGAGAGTGGCCTTAGACCAAACGTAGTTGGCACTCTCACACTAAAGAGTGCGCATGGATCGTAACACATTAGTGTGTGATTAGTTGTGTTAAGTCCCACAGTTCACTCACACAGAGTGACACACATGCAGACACCCACATGACACACTCACTTAGTAATTACAGTTACTGGCAGAGAAACTGAAGCAAAACATTGTCAATGAGAGCAGAGAAAACAAAGAATGCACCAAGCAGATGACTGAGTAAATAAAAGACTGAAAGTGGAGCGAGGGAGGAACGGAGGAGGACGTGATGCTGCTGGCACACAGAGGAGTGGAAAGAACCAGGACAGGAGAGAAAGGAGAAATGATTTGAGAGCCAGGAGGCCTTCATAAACAACATTCACCTTTTTATTATACAGGTTTCAGTTTGAAATATTAACAAGTACATTTACACTTTTTTCAAACCACACATACAGATTTACAAAAGAAAAAACTTTGAGTTTAAAACAAAGTATGATGAAATAAGATGAATAGGCCCAGAAATGTATTTTTGTATTGTGATTTCTATTCCATAAACATACAAATAAGTAAAAAAAAAAAAAACACATTTTTTCTTGTAATTAAAAAAAATCTGATGCTGTATGTAACAGATAAAGCTCCTGCAATGGATTAATAAAGGGTCCTGTTTCTGTCCTGTCCTGTCCTGTCTTATCCTGTCCTGTCCTGTCCTATCCTGTCCTGTCTTATCCTGTTCTGTCTTGCCCTTTCCTGTCCTGTCTTATCCTGTCCTGTCCTGTCCTGTCCTCAACTCAAAGTTTATTTCAGTTCATCATTTTAGCTTCAGTTCACAGCAGAGGGCATTTTGGGACACCTGACACAGAAAACAAAGTTTATTCAAATCCAATTAGCTACAATCCACTTAAGTATAATTGCATTTATCTAATGACAAATGATAAAAAGTTATGTAGATTTTTGGTAGAGAACAACTTTTTCCACTTGATTTTAGAGATATTTTTGAGATCGATATATTTTCACATTTCCTTGGCCAGTTGGAGTCAGAACATCTCGGTCGTTTTTTCTGCTCCACATCAGAGCGATGAGTTGTTTTTCTTAACCCTACTACTGCTCTAAATGTTTGATATTTAAAGGCATACTTTGCAACTTTTTCATATTTTTAAATGTTTTCCTTGAGCCAGCATGTCCTAATATGACCCTTTGCAGGGTTAATGAAAAGTCACTTTGCCCCATCTGGTGCTTAGAACCGGAATACAGCGTTTGCAAGTTCTCATTCACCGGTCCGGTGTCCCAGAAGTCTCACAAAGCCAGTATCTTGCTAGGGTTAGGCTAACCCAATGTGGGGTGTTTTAGCTCATGATCCCTGCTTTCTTTAGATTTCTCGCTGCTTGAACACAGCTGATTTCTTTGAAGGAGTACCGGTAAATAACCGCTCATGTAGAAAGCTATGAAGGCTGAGGAGACTCTCTGGTGTGATTAGTATGTTCCTCAGTAACCTGCTGTCTGAGGTTTATCATTGCTAAGCATACTATAAACATACTTATATATACAGCATATATGCACACAACTCCTCATAATGATGAGGTGAGAAAAGTTTTTGGAGAATTATACAAATGTATTAAAAGTACAAAGAACCTGAGACATCACATGTACATCAGTATTCACAGCCTTAGTTCAGTACTCTGTTGATGCTCCTTTGGCAGCCATTGAGCCCCCAGTCTGTCTGAGATGATGTCACTAGCCTGGCTCTCCTATCTTTGGGCAGTTTGGCTCATTTCAGGTTGAATGGTGATTTCTGACCTTTTTATGTAAAACAACCCAAAAGTCTAACTTTCATATAACACCTCCAAAGCTATTGGCATTCCCATCAGATTTAGTTTTAATTAGCACTAATTAGCAATTATAGAGGAAAGGTACAGTGATTCGTGTCCACATACATATACAGTATACCTCAGTACATCGTTGTGGAATATGACCCATCCTTGAGGAGCGGAGTGCATCATGTTTCTTGGAGCCTGGGGGCCAGGCAGTTGTGGGTTCAGTATTTTGCCAAAAGATATTTTGACATGTGATCTTGTGATGTGGTTGAACCCTGACCTCCTGATCCGTGGACAACCTCTCTGCCCATGAGCATATTACAATACAAATATATGAAATACCTGCTATATTATAGAAGGTAATTTGCTTAACAAAACATTGTTTTTGAAATGTCTTTACCTATTGAGCATTAATAAATGAACATTGCCATTTTGAGAACTTCACACTGTGTAGCTACAGCTTGTATCTGGGACTTCACCACATGCAGCCACTAGCTCTTTTGTACAGAAACATTCTTAGCTGAAGATGTCCTAATCTCTTTACCCTGGCTTGGTCATCTAAGTCTGGTCTCCTCTGCTGTTGTAGTGTCAGGTCTTAGCTACTGACATCGTTCTGCTTCTGAGCTGCTCAGTGTGAAGCAGCAAATGACACAGATCTGGATCACCATTCAAGGACATATGTAGCTGCTGCTGTTCAATGAAGTGACTTGTGAACGCAGTCATTGTTGGAGCCACATTTCTGCTAACAACAGCAGCTGGCAGCAGCTTTATTTGTGTGGTTTGGAGGACTGTAGAGAGAGAGATGAGATGGAGGAGAAGAGATAACGAGCTGAAGTGAGACACAGGGAAACCCAGTCATCTCTGATCTTGCTGCATCACTTCTCACTTGGTCTAATCCATCTAGATCTGAGCCAGAGTCGCCTGCCTGCTCTGAAAAGGGCTAAAGGATGTTTTGTGTGTTGACCAGTTCATGTGAGGTTCTGTGAGGCTGAGGTTGGTGTCTGGAACAAGTTTTAAATGATTTTATTGGCTGAAGTTAAGAATATGACTCGGCTCCTTTGAGTTTGTTATGATCAGGACTTTATCTGTTGGTTTATATTTCATTATTTTCTTTAAACTTAAACATCTCAGTTGTCTGGGCTCCATATGTTATGTCTTCTGAGCCAAAGTTGCCTTAAAGTCACTGCATCAGCTACCAGTCAGTTTTAGAACTGATTTAAACATTTTGGTCTTCATTTTCAGAGTTTGTCTTTGGTCTCAGCTCCCCCTTTACCACAGCAGACCAGTACAACACCCTCATTACTGCAGAGGAAAACCCAATCAGTCGTTCCATTTCTCACTCTGTCCTACCACCACTTGTGATCAAGACAAGCTGAACTCCTCCTGTTGAGGCACAGACTCCCTGCCTGGATGGAGTTTGTCAGTCCAGGAAGTTAATGTTTGCCTTGTTAGACTAATGATACTTTATTTCTAGTTAGTCTCTAAAAATCTTCTGTACTGCTGTCAGCAGTCATTCATTATTTGAGATTAATATTTATATAAAATCACAAAATCATAAACAGTAACAATGTGGACAACGGAAATGCCAGTTCCTGACGAATGTCTATGAATTATGACTGTATATTTATTTTATCACCTCCTTTGTCCTGGTTGTTCATTTGTCTGATGAAGAGGAGTATGCATTAAGGAATCCAGTAGGTTCCTCAATGATGTGATGTCAAAAAAAGACACCATGACTTTTCTTACCCACCTTAGTCCTATGACCCATGATGCCTTGTGGGAAATGTACGATTAACAGTCTGAAAGACTTTTGTAACAGTAAACTAAGAAATGAGGCCATTTAATGACACCTGTCCTTTGAATTATTTTGGACCTAGAGAACATTGTGAAGAAATGCTAAAGATTAGCATACTTTTGTACTTCATTACCTCTAGTGCTGCAGTCTGAAGTGATGATAAAAACACCTCCTTCTGTGTTTCTTCCAGATGAGCAAAAGCGGGTTAAATATTTTACAGCTGATGATGTATAAACTAATTCCTCCAGTGACAGCCTGAACCTGACCTCTACAAACCTCTACAGAGGTTTTTCTTTTCACACATGATAGAAATAATAACGACACAATTATACATTATTTTGTTGCATGATAAAATAAGATCAAATTTAGCAATGTCATGAAAACCAAAGCTCATCTAGGTGGATAATATTTAACTATGTACTGTATAACTATGTTTTTAAAGATGATCCATCTTTGAGTAGCCATACTGTTACTTACCATTTCTAACCGTACATTTAGGCACATTCACTCTCACAGGAGAGCTGTCAGAGAAAAGATGGCTAGCCAGCATCTCACTAGGCACTAGGTTTGGTGTAAATGTTGAATGGTGACTCCAAAATGCAAATTATATTCACAGGGGAGTTTCCAAAATGTCAAGCGTTAATTTCCTCATGTAAGTTATTTGCGGTCTTGTTGTCACTAGACTTTTGAACATGTTTAAAAAATTGGTAAGGGCTGGTTCACACAGGAAGATGATTTAAGCCAGTTTTTGCCCTGATTCTCCTCTTTTGGCAATCTTAAGGACACCCCCAGGGGCGTCAGAAGCATAAAAAATGTGGGGGGGACACTTCCCCAAAGAATAAAATCTTTGTCGTAGATGCCATTTTCTGCATTCTGGCGCATTTAACAAGTTGTTAAACACCTATTTTACCTACAGTAGTAAAAACTGAACTCAGTAACTATTTCAGAGTCAGATTCAACAGGAAGTCTTCATTTTAAGCAGCTGTGTTCCCTAGAACACCATCAGCTGGACTATTCAGATCTTAGAGAAAAGACTGAAAAAAATTTATGAAGTAAAATGACCAGCAGTGGTTTCATGTCAGAACTAAAGATGTGAATACAGTGACAAACTCCACAGTAGTTCAAAGACATGATAATGGTCTGACATGTCTCCAGTTCTGGAAGAAACTCGTTAGACAACCAGCTGTTCAACCCTTAACTAATCAGAGCTCTACCAGTTCTCTACTGATAACCAGGTAAAGTTCAGTCCTGTTAGGACTGGTTGGTTTACAATGATGTGACTGACTGACTGCAGCATCTTCCACTGAAATGACAGGAATTTTTTTTTTATTTCTATCAAAGTGATTCAGTCTGGTTGCTCCTGAACTACTGAAGTAAAGAACTGGTACAACTACAGTACTACAAAAAGTACCCACTACTGAAGAACTGATTCTACAGTATTTCTAACTTCTAATCACATGTTGAATGTTTGTTTCTTTTATTCTTGTTAATAATGAGAATACCAGCAGCACTGAACTTAAATTTAATGGACCTTTATTTAACATTTAATTAAAAACCTTATCTCTTTGTTATTCCTATTTACATAACAATAATGTAATTTATCCTAGTCCAAATAGTATTACTAGTCAAATAGAAAAAACTGATATCCACAGGTATTTTGTTACTAGTAGAGATTCTATCCAACAACTGAATTGAAACCAAATCCTTAAAAAATTTAAGGTGGTGACTTTAACATGACTGGATATGTAATCAGATAGCTAAAAATCAGCTGTTCCATGTAAAATGTTTTTACAGATACCCATAATACTATCCACAGTGAATACTTCAGATAACTTCAGTGTTATTCTTAGGACACATTTATTCACATTTCCCATTCATGTGTATTGGGTTTGCAGCACAACCTCTACTAATCTATTCTTCCTGTCTGGAGTAAACATGGTGGAGCTGGAAATGAATTCTGACCAGAAGAAACTCATTTTAACTGGTTCTATTTTAACTGTTACTAGTCATGATGTCACTTTAAATGGACTATTTCAGGCTGAAGAGCTTAGGAGGAATTAAATAAGTGACATCAATTATTTGAAAACAAATATCAAGAACCTGGTTGTTCATAAGACTGAAGTTCTACCAATCTGAAATGAAAATAGTTTAATGTCTGTTCAGTGTACTGACAGCTGGGATTGTGTTTTCATTTGATCCATTTAAAATAAGATATTTTACTGTTAACAGTTAAATTAGAGGTGTTTAAAGTGAGTTTCTCTTAGTAAGAAATCAAGTGTAGCTATGTGTTTATCTGACTGGAATGTTA
>SSNR01000309.1:415428-504948 GCA_006937965.1 Callopanchax toddi | reverse complement strand
GATAAATAACAGGTGGATCTCTATATTACTGATGATCTTCAGTACTCTTTTATTTTTTGTAAAATAATCAACGGTTGTGTTTAGGTGTTAAATGTTGACCCTCAAATAAAGTATGTACTTATTTTATTTACTTATTAATTTACTGGTACAGTCCTTTTATAAAGAGCAGTGAATTACACTCATTATTGTTATTTTATTTTTCACTATAACTTTTTACTTGTATTTATACATTTTCTTCCCTTGTTTTCCTGTCTTTACTGTTCTGTCTCTGATGGTATATATATTGTATTGTGCTTCTTGTACTTTTTTCTGCTACCTGTAGATCCATGAAACTTGATTAAGGCACATTTACCTTTTTATTAGAGGCCATAGGTGATTATCTGTGGGGGGTTTACCTCCTCTGGTCATTCAGGTCTTATATGCCTGTGCCTCCTAACCCTGGCCCCTCCAGAGTAACACTCCGGTTTCTGGTCGACCTCCTTCCCGGTTCGGTTTGTTTTCAGCTGCAGCGCGAGGTCGGGTCCAAGGAGAGCAGCGTGTCAGGATGCAGGGTAACCAGGAAAACATGGAGTGGATTTCAGCGGTCTGAGTAATTTCTAATGAATCAAGTGGAATGGATTTCTTTGAGAACAACCGAACGAGCGCAAGACGGACTCGGTAAATGTGGGGGGGTCCAAATGCCTGATTTTACAAAGTGGGGGGGACACGTCCCCTCCTGACATAATGGTTGCGACGCCCATGGACACCCCAACTACCGTAATGTCACGTAATAATCCTATCAGATATTCCTGTCATGTGTGGTGTGTTAAGAGTGCTCTGGTACGCTCGGAGGGACATTGGGACCGCTCTGATCACAAATCTGGAATTTCCAACATGTTGGATAATCTTGACCTGACATTACGGTGTGTGAGGTGTCCCCTCTAAGGGGCATCCTGTGAAATGTGACATGTAGGCAATCAGAGAGTGAGGTGACAGACACAAGCTGCACAGAGTGAGGGGAATCTCACATCAAAACAGCTGTTTGTATTCTTTGTTCTGCTTGGTAACAACACTGTCAGAGCACGTTGTTGTTTATAATAAAAATAAAATCTGTCATGTTTGTTTACTGTGATGTCACGTTTGATCTAAAGAAGTTCTGCAAGATTTCCCGTCTAACCTGTGAATGTTCGTGAGTGAAATCTGTTGGTGTGTGGTTCTGTCCGGACTGAGATCCAGGCTTCGGAACTCGGTCCAGAGGAAGAGCGTGTGATCTGAGTCGTGAGCTGAGTAGGGAGCTTGTGCAGAGAGATATATGTGTATAGATTTAAATATACTGTATATAGACATGATAGATTAATATGATGATGGATGGATGCATGGATGAATGGGTTAATATACAGATGGATGGATGGATGGATGGAAGAGTTAACATACAGATGAATGGATTTTATACAGATAGTTGGATATCTCTACATGTATCCATCACATCTCCTTCTATTGGATGTGAAATGAGCTGAGTGTCATGAGTTACATTAGATGGTCAAATCCATATTTAGTTATTTTGGTGAGAGTAACGTAAAAGTAATGCATCAGTAGAGTAATTCCATCCATCCATTTTCTGTAGCTGCTTATTCCTCCACAGAGGGTCGCGGGGCAGCTGGTGCCTATCTCCAGCGGTCAAGGGGCGAGAGGCGGGGGACACCCTGGACAGGTCGCCAGTCCATCGCAGGGCCACACAGAGACGAACGAGACTAACAACCACACACCCACTCACACCTAAGGACAATTTACCAGCCCAATTAGCCTGACAGTCATGTCTTTGGACTGTGGGAGGAAACTGGAGTACCCGGAGGAAACGCACGCATGCACGGGGAGAACATGCAAACTCCACGCAGAGAGGCCGCAGAGCCGGGACGCGAACCCACGACCTCCTTGCTGCGAGGCAACAGTGCTAACCAGCTGCGCCACCATGCAGCCGTAGAGTAATTCCTTACATTTAAAATACAATAATATTGTAATGTAACAAATTACTTTGAAATGACAGTAACAAGTAATAAATAATGCATTACAGTTTTGAAGTAACTTTCCCAACACTGGTGTTAGCAGACCTTATGACATTACCTGGTAAATCCCTGGTGGGAGCTGCAGGTAATGTATAAATTAGCCCTGGTGATGTGTGCATATGTGCTGTTTGCCAAATTTAATTATTACATTCTTGAAAACAAAAACACCTATTGCAATATACAAAATAAATTATTATAATTGTATTAAATACATATTAAAATAATTTTTTAAAACAAATTTCCTGCTAGTGATTGAGGAAATTACTGCGTGCAAATCATTGGAGTAGCAAAAGTCTGAAAAAAGCTGCACAACGCTAGTGGTACTCAAAATATTTTGACCAGGTTGGCAGGTCTGCATCCATGAATTTTTTTTTAATCACAGAGTGTGTTCTCTTATGATTTGAAATCCTCCAACAATTTGAAAATCCTCCCACGTGAAACAGCACTTAGACAGAATTTCTCTCTATATAATAGTCACCATGTTGTTGCAGGGACCAGGAACATGTCAGAAATGTACCCTCTGTTTCATCTTCATGTGTCAGAAATACAAGCTACAGAGACACACACCGCAGCAGCAGATCACCTCGTTTTTAGTAGTTTTATTTCTCTTCCACACAGATGCCTGTACAGGGTCGGCTAATGTGGTCCCCTAGACTCAGTGTTCCTCTGCCTCAGCACACTACTGCAGATACAAGAGGAGAGGGTGATTACCAACACACCACAGCTTGTGTCAGTCACCCTCACCTGACACTGCTGAACCAGTTCCTCCCTCCCTCCCCAGAACAAACTGAGACAGTGTAGGCATTTTGTAACTAACTTGCAACAAGTACGTTTGGACAACATTCCCCTGCTTGTGGCAGTTTGAATTACATCATATGGCCCACTTGATGCAACAACAGATGAAACTTCTCACAGAAGTGCCATATGAATCAATTCAGTGTGACTTTGGTGTTCTATGGTCACAGGTTGTGTACAGCCAGCCACTTTCTTCACTGTAAAAAAATCACATTATTCTGTCAATTCCTTCCAATCTGATCTGAAAACAGTCCTACAAACCATGAGCCAATCAGAAAGTTTGATCATCTAAAGCAGCGGCTCCCAAACTTTTTTTGCCGGCACACCCTCTTCTATGTCCCAGCCATGTTCATGCACCCCCAATCCCCCTAGGGATGGGTACCTTTCACATTAGAACAAATTCCTGTTACCTACGAATCGTTAATACTACCAATTTTTGATACTTTTGCATGTTTAATAATTAAATAAATCATGTTTTAGATGTAACCGGGGGTTACTGTGAGTGTTGCGCCACCGACGGTCAGTGAACTCACCGTGGCACCTTTCTGGCATTTCCGTGTGATCGTACAAATCTTATAAAGAAGGGTGTGTGTGTGGTGTGTGTGTGTGTGTGTGTGGGGGGGGTGCGGGTCTGGAGGTGAGCAGGGCAGGTGCACGGTTGCTACACTGGATTAAGCTGACGGTTCGCTAAACTAACTGCTTAGTGTCCTTTAGATAATGCAAAAATTTAAACCCAGCTCCATTAGCGATTAGCTCATCGGCTGTTGAACGCAGCGCCACATCTTTAAAACAAAAACAAAAAAAACGACTCATCATGGAGTTAATTAAATAAGGACACATATGGAATCAATTGGCAGAGTTGTCACAAGGTGTCAAGAAGGATTTTTTTGAATAAATAATATCCATTTGAGGACGTAAACAGTCCAGCTGCGGCGCACAACATCGCCCTGGAACTAATAGTGAAGGTTATCGCCTTCAAAATAAAGGTCTGCTCGAAGGAGTTCACATGCTTGACAGAAAAAAGACTCAGAGTTCATCCAAATACTGTCCCACAGCTTCACATCAAAATGATATAAATGTTAATTTACACATCTTTATTGTGTGGAGAAAAAACACTGTAAATGTGTAATTATAACATTTTTCATCTCGAGCACCCCCCTAGTGGCAGCTCACGCACCCCCGGGGTGCACGCACCACACTGGGAATCCCTGATCTAAAGGAATTAATTTAATTTTGTCTAGATGTGATGCAAATAAATGAAAAGTAATACAGAACTAACTAGCATTTTCCAATGTGAAAATACAGTCACACCACACCTCCTGGTTAGCTTGGATACAGTTCTAGAGTGGGAAAATGACTCTTTGATGAGCTAACAAATACACAAATGGCTTGCTGTAGAACATTCTAACATGCACTGTATATGACATAACTGGTTGCCATAATTCTGCTGCTACTGTGGACTGAGCAGGAAAGTTTTCCACAGCTGATTAGAAACAAACATTTAAGCGTTATTCTGAAGCAGCCATTAATACTGTTTGATGTAGAGAGCTCTCACCTCCTCTGATTCTTTTCTGTCATGGATGCTAAATAAAATGTGGATCTGTTTCTAGGTAGGAGCAGTGCACAGCTAGGACAAATGTATTTGTTGTGTACTTCAGTTTACACGTGACAAATATGTACCAATACGTGATCCGCTACGCCCTCACTTCTACTGATCCTAATAATATGTAAACAATGGAGTCGGAACAAACAAAACCCTCTGTCCTGAAAACACTTAAAGAGTGTGTTTCATCTAGTTTTATAAAGATTTTTATATGTTGTGTAAAATATGTCTGTAAATCCATTTGGTGCTCTTGAGTAGTTTGCATGATTAATAGGTGGGTTTTTATATATTTGATTGGGCTCATATTTAAAATACACTATGCTTTCTTAAGGCTTGTGTGCACTAGTGATGTGTAGTCCCACCATGTCTGGATCTGAAAGGTTCTTAGGGAGATTAAAGTTTACATCCCTCTAACACAAGCTGATTAGTGAGTTGGTTTTCAGTATATTCCTGTACTGAATTATGAAATCTTGTTGGTTCTTAATATGTCTGTACTTGTTCATCAGCACGATATGTGAACTCCTACTGGTTATGAGCCAAAAAGTGAAAAAACAACATTATGATCTGTCACACTCTGATGCCATCTACTGTCTCATCTAGATAAGTGAAGCTGAGCTGCTCAGCCACTGAAAATGATCCTCCTCAGAAATGTGTTTATTCATATTTGTGATTAATATTTAATCACAAATATTAAGCACATAAAACTAAATAAATAAACCCAAATATCATGCATTCTAGCTGCAGGCAACATGTTTTCTCATGGTGACTTTTCCGAACAGCCTGTTTCTTTTTAAATGTGGGTAGCTGCAGCTTGGTCGTCACCCAATTGGAGGAGGAGGAATTTGATCTGCAACCCTGCAGGGAGCTGACATGCCCTTGAGCCTGACACCATAACCCCCGTTGCCTTTGATATTTCTGGTAGTGTGAGTGAGAGGAAAACGAGCTGCATGATCAGACTAAAAAGAAAATAAAAGTACTTTCTGTGTGTAGACTAGTAACAAACAGTAATTAGTTTTTATTTATTACCAGTTGCCAGAAGGAAAAAAAGAGAACAGCTCATTTCTGGAGAGAAAAATCTGCAAGTTAGGCAAAAAATGTTTCAGTGTTCAATTTATGGAGTTTATTCCTCAACGCTGTGATACTAAAAATCAGAGTAATACATATGTGTAATTTGGAGTTCATTTAGTGGACATCAGGAGCTTCACTCTTTAACACAGAAATACTTGGACATTTAAGGTTTCAACCAGACTTTTTCATTGTCCGTCACTTTGACTGACAGGGTTTAAAAAAATCTGGTTATGATCTATGTGTATCCGTCTTTTAAATTATGATGATGACACCTGTTCATATTATAACACAAAATCAATTATATGATACTTAATAATACAACTTATCAGTCACATCCATGTTCGCCTGGTAGACCAGAGCATGAAGCATCTCTCTCCATCATCGCCATTGTCTCATCTTATTTTGGTGCTACAGGTGCTCTGGTCACGCAGTCATGTGACGTAGAATATGTGCTTACTCTTGTTTACAAGGAAAAATAAGTTAATATAAACAAAGGACATAGCTTAGAAACCATTTGACAATCACCAACCTGTTGTAGTACAGCCAAAAATAAAAAGAACTTTACAAACTGAGAAAAGACGGAACACTGGTGACTTCTAGTGTTGCCATGGTAACACACAAACAACAACGAATCAGCATCCGCCAGCCTTTACACACATATTTATGGGACGGTATAGATCCCGTCATTACACGCAGCTGCAGAAGCTCGCTTGGTCTTCTTCACTTTATGCACAGTCTGACGGCACGTGCATACACACACACACGCACGCACGCGCACACACACATACACACGTGAATTGTAATCTGTCAAAATGACCAACGGCCTTCAGACACTGAGGGAAACTCCACTTTAACTAAGTGGCCTCAATTATTCTGCACAAATGATGAAGTAATATTTTGTTTTGATTGAGGATTTATCTTTTTTCATGACCATTTCTATGCTTTTCATGTGAGTGAACACACAGCCAGGAATTAGTCATAGAAATGGAGCAGTTAAGCCTTTTCAAGTGTTTTGGTGCTCAGATGTCATATAGGTGTATGATTCATGTGAATGCGATCCACGTGAAATTGTTTTTCCTGCTTTGATGTCATTCAGCTTTAGTAAATCTCAAGTTACACAATCTAATATGTTGTGAATTAAATTGACTGTTTTCTTCAACCTAAAGTGCAGTGTTATAATCTAGAAGGTGATTTAAATGTCAGTCACTTGTTTTTCTAAATAAACAGTTGTTACCAGGTAAAAACTTTAGAGTTGTTAACTCAAAAAAAAGTAGAATTAAATAAGATTTAAGTCTTCCTTGTTAGCAGAAAGCAATCACTGGTTGAAACTGATTTCTTGAGTAAGTTGTTGAGTTAATTCAGTGAAAGATGGCTGCTACTTGTGATAGCAAATGCAAGAATGTCTGTTTCACAGATATCGAGCTGAAGTTTTGTGGGTTGAGAATCAGTCACAGAACATGTTCTGAGTGCTAACAGGTTTGTGAGGTTGTGCATAACAACCTTTTAGGATTTGACCTGAACTTCCTCAATCTGATTCGAACATCTGTGTGGAAGGTGGTGGTGGTGGTGGTGGTGGTGTTGTGTGTGTGTGTGTGCGTGCGCGCGTGTGCGTGTGGTGGTGGGGAGTGATAGCAATTTCTTCAAGGAAGACTAGGCCCTCAGTTTGTTCAGTTTTTGAATGACAAGGTTTTGTTTATCTGACATTTTGTTGTGAAAAAGAAACCTTAAAGTGATATGCAGTTTTGCTTGTTTTGGGCGCCCTCTGGTGTCCGTTTTAAATCACTGCATTAAATAAAGTAGCCCATAGTTCTTGCTTCTAAACTGCTAAATCTAAGTGTTGAAATGTCTCCTCAGCCTTCATAGCTTTCTACAGGAGCGGTTATTTACTCCTTCAAAGAAATCAGCTGTGTTCAAGCAGGGAGAGATTGAAAAAAAATCAGGACTCATGAGCTAAAAACACTCCAGCACTAGCATAACAGCTAGCCACATTGGGTTAGCCTAGCCCTCGTGAGACACGTGACTTCCTGGACACCGTGACGGCGACGGAGATCTTGCAGTCGTGGTATTCTGGCTGTAATCACCAGATGGGGCTAAGTGACTTTTCATTAACTCTGTAAAGGGCCATTTTAGCACAGACTGGCTCAAGGAAAATATTTAAAAATATGAAAAAGTTGCATATTATCACTTTAAAACATAAAACTGTGGCTGAACAATAAACCTGTTGTCACATTATCAATCTGTGCATTGTTTCTGTAGCCCTGCAGTGAATACCTGGAGTTGTTTTCAGTCACATCTGTATAGGACAAGAATGAAAAACGTAGCCCCAAAAGAAATGTAAAAAGTGAGAGAAATGTTCTCAAACGTTTAACTTCTACAAAAAAATTACATAGTTCACTGGTTGTTCCGCCTCTTTTTGTTTGTTTTTATTCAGCAAACTATTCTTGACATATTTTGGCCAAACTTAGATACTCGTGTTAACAAGTAAAACTTTCTCTGTTTGATTTACAACATGAGCTGACAGCCCTCCCACCCCGGGCCTCAGCAATGTGATTACTGCAACTCACTTCAGTTTTATTTTCATTGCACTTACAACATGGGTCATCTCAGGACAGCACAACATGGTGAGCTTACAAAACCTCAGTTTTATTAAGAGAAACCCAGCAATTCTCTTTGAACCAGCCTGTTCTGACAGTACTGATGTGTGCATGTTCATTTATGTGCAGAGAGATTTAAATATTTAGTAGAACCAGTTAGAAAATGAGTCAAGCAGCTTTTTTAAAGGATGCTTGAGTTAGGAGAGCCAACCTACAGGGACCAGGTCAGGTCAGGATACTGTACGTTCATATTCAGACCACCGGTGTTGTGGTTAGGATGGTGGACTACCACGTGCATGGCCCAGGGATGTGATGTATCTGCTGATGGAGAGCAGGAACAGCTTCATGGTTAGGTGTATTAAAGATTTATCAAAGTATTTAGATTTAAATGAGACAATATTTTAAAGCAAGTCATTTAAAAGACATAATTCCTCTTCAAAAGGACCATGAGTACACCATTAATAAATAAAAAATATTTTAATCTCTGGCAAGTGTCCATGGTGTTAGCAGGATAATCCACTGCGACCACAGCTAGATCTGAAATGTGACACAATTACAAGCCAGGATGAATGACATCACATGACTGTGGACAACATTAGAAAATAACAATTTGCAATTTCGACATGTGGGAACAAATGTTCTCTCTTTGGAAAATATTCCAAGCTTCTGTGAGATTTAGTGATGTTTGTTGGCAGAAGTGAGAAGCGTTTCCCAGGATATCTTTTTTCAAAATTCACAGTTTGATTGGGATCCTTCAGATTACGGTTTAGAAGGTGCATTATTTATTAAATTGTATGCAGTCACCATCAGTCCCACAATCACACATCTGTGTTCATTTAGTTGTATCTGAAATGACAAATAGCTGAAAAGGTTCAATATTTTAAACTGTATGATTTAATCTGTAAAAAAACAAGAGGCTGACTGAATTTTGCTTAGTTAAAATAGTCAACTCATTTTAGCCCACTAACGTACAAACATGACCTTTACATCCTGTCAGAAGGTTGTTGAAGTGTTTTTCTGTTTGTTTTTCCTGTACAGCTCTCTGCGCCACACCTGGTTGTCCTCCCAGGCTGTCCCTGTTCAGAGGCCTTCTATGGTTGACTGCTGAAGCGGCTGCCAGCGAATGCTGAGCAGACCAACCTATTTGAGGTGCGCCTCCTTGTCCTGTGATTGGCTGCTGGACGGGTGTGTGGCTGAACTGAGCCAATGTTCAACAAGCAGGACAGCGTCTCATCAGAGGGCGATGAGAAAGGGTGAGGTCACATCTACATGTGTTCATCTTTGATCTAAATATGAAGGGAAGGTTTGATTGAAGAGGCAGATCACAGGATGTGTGTAATGGAAGAAACACAAGCAGGTTTTTGAGTCAGTCTGATTAGAAAGTGAACCCAGGGTGGTCTTTAGTTTGTTTAGAGGACATACACCCTGCATTCACTGACATGCAGGAACATTTAAACACATTAACCATAAAATCAACAGGGAGACCAATCAGAACTGATAAAGGACCAAATGCTGACACAGAACTGGTTCACTGAGTCACAGAACTAAAGGATCCAATTCAGATTTTACAATGTGGAAAAATCTTTAATTTGTCAATATAAATAAAAAGATTTATCCTGAAAACTAGGGTATCGGGACCAATATCGATACCAATACCATGTACTGGTACACGCTAGTAGCTTTGACTGCAGTCAGAAGGCGGCTTCACTGACTTGTCAGTTCTGTTGTAGTTTTCTAGATTGGTGGCTAGGGGGAGCTGTTGAGCTAAAGAGGAACAGTGTGGCTAGAAGTGGAAAATAATTTCACAGAAAAAGTTTATTTTTCACTTAGGGCTGGGTGGTATGGCCAAAGATTTTTTATTACGGTTTTTAAAAAATTATATCGGTTTTACGGTATTTTTTTTACATGGCCATTACTACCCACAATATTTTTGAATTATAAAATAATAACTGCACTAGATCGGCTTTTAATAGTCCATTTTATTTTCATATGCAGAATATCATAGTTTTTTCATGTCATCACAGGCAGGTAAATGCATAACCCCTTCAAAGTATGTTTGTCAAAAGAGAGAAGTAATTCAGAAAAATAACCTACCGTAGAATGTTATTGTGTTTGTTATATCGACCCACCGCTGGCTTTTTTTCATAAGCGGTCCCTTTAGCGAACGCATCTTTAATGGACGTCTGACTCTGACTGCTACTTGCCGTTTTAGCTGCGGAGGTGAAGGGTGCAGACAGGGGTGGACTGGGACTAAAAATCAGCCCGGGCATTTTGAGCTGAGATCAGCCCACCAGCTGAAAATACATATGCGCACGCACGCACGCACGCACGCACACACACACACACACACACACACACACACACACACACACACACACACACACACACACACACACACACACTATAAATTAGGGAAGAGAGTAATGATTGAATTTCAAGATATTTTCATGGACTATTTATTTATGGTAGGAATAAAAAGCACAACACAGAATATGCTGGTGAAGGTTCTCAGTCATCCAGGTCATGATAATCCAAAAAAGGGTTTTAAATGAAGGCAACTGAACTTATTTGGTTCTTTGAAGACGTTTCGCTGCTCATCCAAGTAGCTTTGTCAATTCTGTCTGTAGTCAAGGAGAGAGAAACGTATAAGCTGTGCTTATCTTCCTCTGTCTGTGACACACCTCCTTCTACCCCCTTGAGGTGGTGTTCGCTCCATTGTCCAGTTGAATACAATGGAGCGAACACCTCCTCAGTGTTTTTGCTCACTTAAGGTTAGAATAAAATCATTTTAGAACCTTTAATTATATTTTGATATATGAAATCTATGAAAAAAGGTGGACTTTCTTTATACCATGACCATATATGTTGTGTGTTTTTATTGTTCGTGTGGGTGTGGTCTGTGTGTCAATATGTGTGTGTGTTAGTGGTGCAGACAGAGCTGGATTAGGAAGGCAGATGGAGCCACAGAAAGCAGAGGACAGCTCAGGACACCTCAGTGTGTGACATCAACAGGGGATTTCACTCTGCGTTTGTGCGCATGTGTGTTTTCCTCATAGTGTCACTTAACATGCACGTGTTCTTTTTAAAGCTGCCTCATGCTTCGACCCCTCCTCACTGTGATGTTTGAGTCACAGAGCGTACACACAACTGTGTGTACACACACAGACGAACACACAGACACATGCATCATTCACCTAGCCTGAAGCAGGGGCACTGAAATCAAATTTGTGTCTCTGTGTCCACATCAACTCCAGTGTGAGCCATCTAAATATTTCAGGAGGAAGTAGATTTTTACCATTGCAATCCAATAAATATCTTAAAAGAACTGCATGTGTGTGTATGCATGAAACACTGGAGAGATTTTAAAGGCTTCACACTGCAGTTGAGAGCATTGCATTTTCTGTGCTTTGATTAGTGTTGTTTATTTATGATGTAGGAGCAAATTATTTCTGTGTTGAGCTGTTCCAGCAGGGCAGAGTAGAAATTCATTTACCACATTCAGATTTCATCAGCAAAACAATGTAATATTTTTAGTTACAGCTCACAAAGTTTGTAGATAAAAACATGACAGTCTTTTGATTAAATGTCTAAGTTCATGTCTTGCTGTCCTAACTGAATTAATGATATTTTATGATGCAGCAGATGAATTTTCCCCCTAGAATTCAGTTTGCTGGTGCTACACTTACATAATGCAGCTAAAGACAGGAAGTCAAAATTTAAAAGAACATTGCTCAAGTTCATCTTCAACTTAAAGACTTTGAAGTTGTGTGAGTGTGTGTGTGTGTGTGTGTGTGTGTGTGTGTGTGTGTGTGTGTGTGTGTGTGTGTGTGTGTGTGTGTGTGTGTGTGTGTGTGTTTGTGTGTGTCAGATCCAGCAGCATGACTTGCTTTGTAAACTCAGACATGGTGAAAATGTCTGATTGAAAGGGAGGTGACAGCAATGTGACTTGGGAACCTCTGCTGATGTTCGAGATCCACGAACATCTTCCAGTATCTAGCAAAGGCCCGGATGCCTGCCAATGATCAACAATTGATTGATTTCAGCTGGTGTTGCCTGCTCCCCAGCTCTGACAAAGGTGATGATTTGGAGGGATTTAACAGATTTTCCCACACAAGCCCCATGCTGATCATGGCTTCAGTGATGACCTTAAGGACTTGGTAATGCCTCTACCGGTATCGTTCTTCTCCAAGTACTTTGATGCAGCAGCTGAGGATGTTCTCTAGGGTACGTCTCTTGGAACACAATGCTGGTGATTCTGCTATGCCCTGTGTGTAGGTTTGATGGGCTTGGAAGCATGCCATACACCACCCAGATGGGGAATTTAATGTGGTGAAGCTCAGCTTTCCAGATCTCAGTCGTTGGGTAGGCAGTGCAGAGCTGTCCGTGCTCAAAGTACAAAGGCACATAGAACATGATTTTAAAGGCAGAGAGCTGATGATGATTAAACTGTACAGATACAATCATTTTGCTACTGTGAAAGCAGTAGTTTGTCATACTTGAAATACAACCTGGAAAAGCTGAAAAGGAAAACTTATAACCATTATAACTTCAGTGCTTTCCTAACAGGGGCCGTCGCCTGGCGGTTAGTGACATTGACTCCCATCTGGGAGAGTGTGGGTTCGATACCAACCCAAACCAACTTTCAGTATATGTTTAAATGTTATAGTTGAGAGACCGTGCAGGCCGACACGCACAAACAATGATGCAAGAAAAAAACTGAAAGTCCGTATAAGTCTTGGAGGGCCGTAAAGATGTGTGTCGCTGGCCAAATGGCCGTCAGTTGCCGACCACTGCTGTAAAGGGTCATATTAGCACATACTGGCTCAAGGAAAAGATTTTAAAATATGAAAAAGTTACATAGTGTGCCTTTAAAGAGAATTAACAGGTCTGAGAGAAACCGAATTCTTGCTGGGGATCAAATACTTCTTTAATTAAAAAAAATGCAAATTCATTAATTAAAAAATCATGCAATTAATTATTTTAGATTCTGTCCTAGTTGAGGTGTTCCTTCCTGCCTTGAAAAATACAGACCTCTTTATTCTTTGTAGACGGAAAAACTTGAAAAATCTGCAGTATTTAATAAAAAATACTTATTTTCCTCTCTATATAGAAACAATAGGTGAATAATAAAAAATGTGTAATGTTGATCAGTCTTTCTGCTGTATTTAGAACTTCAGTGTATTACAAAGGTTTTTTATTTATTTAATCTATATATGGTTTCAAGCTATGTTTATGATTAAAGGACTCCTAAAACTGCTTGAACTTAAATTCTATCTATATAGACATTGTAATTAATTAATCTTCTTTCTGTTATCTAAAATGATATTATACACCTTCAACCTTGTTTTGCTGACACACAGAGTACTACATTCCTGAAATAGCTCTCCTTGGTGACTTTCAGATGTCTCCTGTTTTATTTGACAGGAAATTCCATAGAAAACAAAACTTCCTCACTGTTTCAGCTCTTTTAGGATAATACAAATGCATTATTCTTGCAATGGCAGTGTGCAATGTGGCAAAAACATGAACCCAACATCTGAGCAAAGCGTCCATGGAGAGGTTGATTCAGTTTTTGATTCAATCCTCCTCCAGATTAGTGTTCCAAAACTTCTGCCAAAATAAACCTTTTGTTAACAAAAATATGGCACTAGACTTTAAAAATGAATCCACATTCCAGAATAGAAGAAGAAATGCGGTCTACCATGTGAGAGACGAGGGTTCAATTCCGTATCATTGGGCGAAACACTGAGCCTCCGACTGCCTCCTGGGCACCAACAAACTGGCTGCTCCTCAGGGATGGGTCAGCAGCAGAGAGCAATTTCCATTACTTTGTTCTGAGGTTTACACATATGTGGCCACAAATTCCCCTTCCCATTTCCTTTCTTTCTATGGTTGGTCACCATGTCTTGTTTTTGCACAGATAAGTACAGGTTTACAGAGACGTTACATGCAGTCACGATAGGTATAGAGTGTCAAATCAGTTTTAGGTTTTAAATGATCAGAATGATGTTTGAAACACCTTTTTTCCCATGTGGAATGATTTCACAACATAAGGCCCGCTTCCACTGTCGGAACTTTGGGGTCATTTTACCGGAACTTTGCGGCGTGCGACTGTTTCCATTGATGCGGGCCATTTCGAGAGGGCCGTCTTCAGGGCTATTTCAGGGACCAACGGAGTCCCTGATGAGGGGCAGGTACTTGGATCGGCCCAATAGACTCGCGGAGTGGTAAATGTGGTTAACTCGTGCTGATTGGTTGTGGGATGAAGGAAAATGATGAAAGCAGACCGCGCAGAGGTAAATTACCTGTGTGTTGTTGTCGGAGCTTGCAAAATGGCCGTGTCTTCGAGGTTGGATTAGTTCGTCATGAGGTGTACTCATCCTTCTGTTCAGCACTCCCATCACTGTGTATAAAAACAGCAAAATACGCCGCAACCATCGCTTCTTTGTCCATTGTTGATCTATTTATTATTCTCCGCTTCCTTGTCTGTTCGCGCCTTTACGCTTGTCAGTGACGTCGATGCTGACGTCTTACAAAAGTTCCAGAAAGGTGGGGGCTGTAATGGAAACACGAGCGCTGAGCGGAACGAGCCAGCTGATTTGTCCCGGTCAATTCGCCCTCTAGGATTTACCCTGAAGTTCCGATAGTCGAAATCAAACAATCCACAGAGAAACTTCAGTCTCTGTCTCCTGACGCTCCTGTTTTTATTATGGGTGATTTTAATCAATGTAAACTGAGGTCTACCTTAACTCACTTTTATCAGTATGTCACCTGTCCAACCCGCTTTAACAAAGCACTGGATCTCTGCTATGGATCTATTAAAGGAGCATATAAATTATCTCTGCTGCCTCCCGTAGGGTCCTCAGATCATAACACTGTTCTTCTGGAACCTATCTACAGGACTGTTTTAAAAAGAGAGGCGGTCCAAACAAAATCTGTGAAACACTGGACACAGGATGCCATCCAGCATCTGCAGAGCAGTTTGGATTGCACTGACTGGTCTGTGTTCACTCAGCAGGATCCCCTCTCAGGAGAAATGGACCTAAATGAACTGACGCTCACTGTATGTAGTTACATAAACTTCTGTGAAGAGATATGTGTTCCTGTCTCTCAGGTTAAAGTCTACCCCAACAACAAACCATGGATAAACAAGTCCCTGAAGAAACTAATTATAGAGAAGCGAAACTGTTTTTTAAAGGGTGATGTTAAGGGAGGAAAGGAGGCTAAACAGTTAGTTAGAAGAGAAATAAAAACAGCTAAGCTTAGTTACAAAGACAAAATTGAACAGAAATTTAAAAGCAATGATCTTAAAACAGCCTGGAATGGTATGTCAGCCATGACAGGCATACAAAAAGCACAAAATTCACACATTAGACTGAAAGGCTTTCATCTGGACAAGGAACTAGCAGATAGTTTTAACACTTATTATCTTAGGTTTGACAGTAAGGATTTTAATGATCAAATCATCCAGATGAAACAGGAGTTTTCCTCTTCTCCAGTGTCTGATTTAAACTTTAATGTCCAGGATGTTAGAAAGGTGCTCCAGAGAACTAAATGTAACAAGAGTCCTGGTCCAGACCAGGTCTCTGGGCACCTCCTCCAGCACTGTGCTGACCAGCTCTCGGGGGTCTTTTGTCACATTTTTAAGAGGTCTCTGGAGGAGCAAAGAGTCCCTGCTCTATGGAAAAAATCCACTATTATTCCTGTACCCAAAAACAAGTCCCCTCAGGACATGAGTGATTTTAGACCAGTGGCTCTAACGTCTCTAGTTATGAAAGCTTTTGAAAAACTGATGAAGATGAAGCTGGTCAAATCCACTGAAGGCGAGTTAGACCCTTTCCAGTTTGCTGACCGGAGTGACAGAGGGGTTGAAGATGCAGTTTTAACTCTTCTTAACCTAACTCTTAAACACACTGATGGCCTCGGTTCTTATGCTCATTTACTGTTTTTAGACTTTTCATCTGCTTTTAACACAATCCAGCCCCACATTTTAGCTGATAAATTATTGACTCATTTTAACCTAAGTCCAGCTGTGGTTGGATGGGTTTTAGATTTTCTTGTTGACCGATCACAGCGTGTCCGGGTGAATGGTTCCATGTCTTATGAGGCTTTTTCCTCCACGGGTTCTCCTCAGGGTTGCGTTCTCTCTCCTTTACTGTATATCTTGTACACCAATGACTGCCAGAGTCACCACACAGGACGACACATTCTAAAGTTTGCAGATGACACAGTTATTGTCAGCCTGTTGAAGGGGGAGGACGACTCACCGGGTCAGGTGGTGGAAGACTTTGTCGAGTGGTGTGACAATTCCTACCTAAAACTTAATGTCATTAAAACTAAAGATCTGTGTGTAGATTTTAGGAAGAAGTCCAGTCCACCACCTGCAGTTATCATCAAAGGAGAACCGGTGGAGCGTGTTCAGCACTATAAGTACCTGGGTGTTGTCATTGACCAGAACCTGGCATTCAGAGAAAACTCAGATAAGGTCATCAAAAAAGCAAATCAAAGGCTGTACTTCCTCCGCAAATTAAATCAATTTGGAGTGTGTAAAGAACTGATGACCATGTTCTATTGTTCTATGATTGAATCCGTCCTGACATTCGCTTTTATCACTTGGTTTGGGAACCTATCTGAAGGAGAAAAAAACAGGATGAAACAAATAGTAAAGGTGGCCAGTAAAATTATAGGTATCAAATTACCTGATTTGACACAGACATTTTTAAAGAGAGTCTCACAGAGAGCTAAGGTCATCCTCCACTCCCCTCATCATCCACTGCAGGGAGAGTTTGAGCTCCTCCCATCAGGAAAAAGGTACCGTCAGCCCAAAGCGAGGACCAACAGATGGAACACTCCTTTATAACTCAGGCCATCATTCAACTGAACTTAAAACGGGAGTAGGTTCGATTGTTTTAGGTCTTTTAGTCTGATGGTTTTAATTTGATTTTTACTGATTTGTGATGATATTTGCTTTTAACCCGGTATTTTTATTTTTTTATTTATTATGTTTTAATTTTTTAAATGTTTTTAAATGCTTTTACTGTTTTTTGCTAATTGTGTCTGGGATTGTGTTTCATGTTCACCTGTCTGCAAGATGAATTTCCCTACGGGGACTTCTATAATAAAGTGAAGTGAAGTGAAGTGAAGTGAAATGGGCCTATAGAAATACAGTGACTTTTGAAACAGTAATTGTGTAATACTGTGGAGTCTATTTCAAACGATCAAAAATACACAGCTCCACTAATACATACAGCTCCACTAATATTAGGATAAATATTTCCAGCAAATGCTTTTTGTATCCATCTATCTGTAAGTTTCTGGTATCATTATGGCTGATATGTTCACAGTCCACTTAGTAAAATTGGTGGAGTTCATCGACTATAAAATTGGTGTTTTTTTTGGTTCAAACTTGGTTTTTAAATACAATCCACAAATTTACAATTATGTTGAAGCTGGTGCTTTTAAAATGTCAGTCCAGAAGCTGAAGCAATTCATCAAATTATTCAAACTTTAATTACAAAAAAAAACCATTGAGGTAAAATGACTAGAATCTCAGCTTCTTTTAAACCAGGTGATGTCATGCTGCTCAGTGATCAGGTGTTTCACTGGGACAGGTATTAGCTCAACTTCAGCTCATCAACTCTATGGCAACAACTTTATACAAACAACTGTGATTAAAACTGGATTCCCTGCAGTCACAAGTCTTTACAGTAAGACCAAAGTTCTCTATTTAACTTAAGAGAAAAAAAGGCAACTGCTCAGATCTACATGTCCACACTTGGACCAATTTTTTAAAAGTCTTTCAGCTCCGAGAGCTGAGTTAAGTCCATTTTACCAACATTTACATGCCATGCCATGCCAACTTTATTTATAAAGCACTTTAAAAACAGCCAACACTGACCAAAGTGCTGAACATAAAAGCATAACAACATTAAACAGGATAAAATAAAATTAAAATATAATAATTTAAAAGCACATTAAAACAATAAACAGTAAAATCAAATACAAATTTCAACAACTCTTACTGGGTCAAAAGCAAACTTATAGAGATGGGTCTTTAAAAATGATTTAAACGTTACGTGTTTTCCTTAAAGTGCCCATGACATCGGTTTCCATGTTTTCTGACTTATCTATCATGTTGCAACGTTGAGTTCTCACCTTAAACCTGCCAGAAAGAGCAAAAAACGGCGTCCATCTGTCTCCTAGTCCAGCCAGTGAGAAGCTCTTCAAGATTTCAGACCCAGGTTTCAAACAGTTTTTTTCACTCCAGCCTGCTATGAGGTCATAGTGATCCGGACTTGCTTATATGGTAAATTCTCCTCCCACATGCACGTTCACGACACCTGGAGCGAGGCAGTGCCGCCGCCATTGCCCATAGACCGTGTAGTGTTTAGTTTCAGTTTCGTTTCTCTTTCACGCGACGGCACTGCCCCCTGCTGCAGCAGAAGTGCCAGGCTGCCAAATAAGGAGAAACCCAGCAGAACCGGAAGGCGGCGCTTTCTTCTGATCTCTGAGTTGCTCATTAGGAAATAATTACAGCGTATTTTGAGTTATAATGGTGCAACGCTAATCTAGAGGCATCAAAGATTACACCTGTTTAATATAAAGTGATTTAAATATGGAGTCACAGGCACTTTAAAGAATCGGGAGTTATTCTGCTGCACCCCGCTTGACCCTCTGGCCCCTGTCCGCTGCTTCTAGAGACCCACAGATCAGCTATGACCTGTAGGCCTCCTCCTTAATCCTGATGGCTCCCCTAACCTCTGGTGTCCACCAGCGGGTACGGGGTTACTGCCACAACTGGCACCGGCCACCTTGTGGCTACAGCTAGGAACAATCGCCAGTCTGGTAGAATATGTGGTAGGACTGCAGCTTCTGCTTTGGCCCATTTTATACCCTGACCACTTATTAAAAGATTTACATGAATGTTTGTTTATATTTGCACCTTTATTTACAATTTTGAGCCTGGGTGGAAATGAGAAAATCAACAATGAATTCAAACTTTTGCATCCAAATTTTGTTTATAAAATCTATCAGCTTTGTATGTTGTTTGATGATTCCACCCAGCTAAAAGAACAGTTTAAATTCACTATGAAAAGCCCTAAACTGATATGACATCAATGCTGCTAGTGGGTGTATGTAAACATCTGACTATAACTTTATCGTTACAATGTCCTCAGACATCAGTCCTATCAGGGACAGTTCGACTCAGTTGGTAGAATTGACAGAAGCATTATCTGTTCTTCTTGTCTGTACAAACAGCCAGCTGTCCTTCTCTGTGTTTGTCTTCTGCAGCAAACACTACAACAGTTGTTTGGTCATTCACAAGCCCCGTGGTAATGTGGCCTTCTAAATATAGAACAAATGTTTTTTTCCTCCAAAGTCTTGATAAAAGGAGCATTGTTTGTCTTGAGTTGTTTGTATTTGTCTCATTTAAATAGTTTCACGTCTCCAGGGATTTGTTTTCCAAAGCTAGTGTGGTTTTATAACTTATTTAGCCTTTAGCCTCAGTTGGATCAGATTATTTATCCAGTTCAATTTCCTGTCTCTTTGTCCATCGTGCCTACACAAGCTGATAAAAGTGATACCAGTTGATGCTCCTCTTTGTGGGAGGACTAAAGGATTTTTCGTCATGAACCGCTACATCCAGAGGCAGCCCCAAATTCAGTTTAGCAAGTTGTGACATTGATGTACAAAAAATGGCACATCACCATTTGGACTAGAGCGCTCTCACATAACACACCATCAGCACCAACGGTCAGTGTGTTTACATGTGCATCTAAGTCGAGCTAGGTCGATCTTATGTTAAGCCATGTTTCCATAGCAGGGTTTGGTTCGGGTCGGATCGCTATTTTGTCTGTTTCCATTGTAAAACCGGTCCATACAACTGATCCGTACCGCTCCATTCATGGTCCATGAACAGTCCTCCTCAACTGTGGGTCCATAGAGCGGGTACGGTTAGGGCGGAGCTATGGCGTTAAAACACAGTCCACTGATCACTGCTTGTGACAAGCAAAACAAACCCCAGAGTGCCGTTATTTTAGTATCACTTGTATTAATAATAAAATTTAATAATTTTATTATTACTTTTTCATTTATTATTGAGAAGTTAACAATCCGTCCTGTAACGCTGACTTGCGGTCCGCAGCTGGACCCGGCGGTCGAGCCTCGGTCCACAGACCCAGGAGGCATACGGGTCTGGGTGAATGAATCCCTCGCGGTCCGCGGCTGGTTGAGCCGCGGAACGCGAGGGTGGACCCCGCGGCGGCACCGGGTCATTCGCCGATCTAGACCTGTATGCCTCCTGGGTCTGTCAGCAGAGCTCTGACCATTGTTGATAAAATGCCAGCAAGTAGCACCAGGTTTGATCACTTTCAAAGCTCAAACATTCAGCGGTCAGCTGGATTTTTTATTATTTTTTTTGCTGTGACTCACTTGATCATCAGCGACAGCAGCTTTTACAGCTTCACCTTGAAACAAAGCAAAGTGAGTCATCACTTTGAGCAACAAAATATTCAAGTCCATCCTACGAGCAGGAAGAGGATGATGTCTGGCTGGTAAAAGGAGACAAACACTCCTAGATCACTCTGAAGGCCTGACCTTTTCATGGTGAACACCAGCCTCTCTCTGGTGTTCAGTTTGGACGATAGAAGTCCTTCCAGTTCGCTCCTTCCAGTCTGTTGCACCGCGACTTTGGAATGACGTTTTACGCTGTATAGACAGTCTGGATTCCTTTAAAAAGCAGTTGAAGACCCAATTATTCAAAACTGCTTTTAAATATCTCTTTTGTGTTCTCTTGTTGTTGTTTAATGATTTTGATTTGTAATGATATTTTATTTGTTTTATCATGTTTGATTCTGTTTTCTGTGAAGCACTTTGTGATTTTTTCTGTGAAAGGTGCTATATAAATAAACTTTACTTACTTTACTTACTTACTAGAAGTTTGTTCCTGACTACTTTCCCATTCAGCTCTGATGTGAACAGTCTGTGCATGTAGACACAGCACTTTAAAACCAACAGATAAAATACCACACCTGCAGATCCCCTGCTAATAATATTTATAAAACACCATTTCTGGAGGGAAATGTGTTTTTTCGAAGAAAAAGTTCTTTTCATTCAAGGTATGACTTGGAGACATCCACATATTATTTCTTGAAGGCTTTTAGGAGCTCTCTGGCTGTTGCCATGGTGATCCAGCTTTCTGTACAACATGTGCTAAATGGCATCACGACTCAAAGGTCTAAAAAACTGTTTTTGTTGTGAAAATGCAGCAGCTCACACTTATCCTTTTGCAGAAATAATTGGAGAACAATCTACAGCATAAATCATTGATTCCTCACTGTGCACATGGGTTGTGTTCATGACTAGCTAACACATTGGTTCCTTATGTTCCTGTCTTTGTTTTTTCCAGCTAATCAGAGTGGAGCTGTGAAGTACTTGGATGGTATTCTAATCCTTCTGTACTGAAAGTCTGTCCAAAAAAAATGTCTGTATCCCAAGAACACACGCGCGCACACACACACACGTGCGCACACACACACACACACACACACACACACACGTTTTTGTTACCAGAGCTTCATTAATACTGCATGGACGATTGACTCCATTAGGAAGTCCTGTGCTGATGAAACCCACTGTATTTATTGAGAACCTGTAATATTTTGAAGCCATCAAAATATTGTTACAGCTTTTAAAAACACATCATGATTGTAGTGAGAATTTTATCAATTATCATTATTTATCACAGTATTTTTAAAGTATGTCTGAAATTTGCAAAATGTACCCTCACAAACGACAACCATTTCACAAACAGTAGCTCCTGCAGCTTCTTGAAGTTTACTATGTCTAAATTAGGGCTGTCTAGAATTAAAAATGTTTATTATGATGAATTAAAAATTGTTAATGGTTAACTCGTAAATAACTGCAGTCACAAAGTAATCACAGGTTCAAAATGTATTGTATTGTATTACATTGTAATTTAATTGTATTATATTACAAACTTAGCCAATAGCTGCACCTACAGAATTTATTAACTTCCATTCAAAAAAAAAAAGATTTTACAAAATAAATAAATAAATAAAGTTACTACCGGGGGTCAAACTCAGAACATCCTGATCTGTAGACAGTGTTGTCAAGCTGCTATGCTGCTGCTAAGCTGCTGTTTAAAACATGAGCTTTTAAACACTAAGAAAACAGCCAGCAGAACACTGACATGAAAGGGCGCATGTCGCCCCCTGTCGTAGCTGAGTGGAACAGACTTCATTTGAGAGTTCGGTTTTCTAACAGACATGTAAACTAGGATAAAGACTCCCAGTTTATTAACATAAATTCAACCTAGACCGATCTAGCTCGACTTAGATGTGCATGTAAACGCACTGAGTGTCACTAAAAAAGTGGAAACTTTAACAGTTTTTTCTCAATTGTTCTCTGGTTAGCGGTGGCAGCTACCACTAGCTGTTTTTCCTCTTCCTCCGGGTGAAAACGTTCAATGTGGTTTCTCATGTTAGTCGTGTTTCCAAAATATTTCAGTTTCGTTTTACACAACTTGCATATCGTGTGGCTCCTGTCCAGATCCCTTTCTGCCTCAACTTCATAAAAGTCAAAGTACTTCCAAACACTTGTCTTTAATGTTAATGGTGGTCATAAAACTCGCTCAGCCATCTTGTGTTGTTGTTATGTGGGTTCTATAAACTGTTCGTCTGAGCGCCGGATTTCTGGTCATTTGAGTTCCGCTTCTTGTGACCCTCAACTTTTCATTAATTAATAATTAATAAAATCGAGTTTTAACATTTTTAAATCGATTCATAATTGTTCATGTCTGCATCTTGATGCATCGGAAAAACAAGTTTATCTCCCACCCTAGTTCCCAGGCCAGATTGAAGATGTACTTTCTCCAACGTGTCCTGGGTCAACCCAGGGACTTCAGCCAGCAGGACATGCCTGAAACTCCTCCCCAGGAAGGCATCATGACAAGATGTCTGAACCACCTGAACTGGCTCTTCTTGATATGGAGGAGAAGCGGTTGTACTCCGAGTCACTCCTGAATGTCCGAGCTCCTCACCCTAAGTTCCCCTGCCGAGGAAACTAATTTCAGCTGATTGTATTCGTGATCTTGTTCTTTTGGTCCTTACCCAAAGCTCATGACCATAGGTGAGGACTGAAATGTAGATCAACCAGTAGAGCCATGCTTTCTGGCGCAACTTCTTCACCACAGCAGACCAGTTCCCCATCCGTCACTGCAGACGCTGCCTCGATCTGCATGTCGATCAATGTTCTGTTTATGCATTAAAATCAAGATAAAGAGATGCAGGAATCGCCATGGCAACAACGCCATCATAATGTCACTCTGCTGCTGCTTACTTTCACTTTTATAGTGATTCGCTGAGTTGGCAGAAAGTTAAGAACAAACAAAGTAGTTATCTGTGTGCAGTGTGCACTGGATACAAATGTCAAGTGTTGATTACGTGTGGCAGTTGAGGACTGGAGACTTGTTGTAGAGTTCCTCCAGCTGGACTACCCCCCATTTTTATCACATCTAAATCATAAACACACCATTCACTTACATTTCCATGCATACATGCCTACATCACTGATACTGCAATGATGAGTGTGTGCTGGTGGTGGAGATGTCCGCCCCTGTTTCTTCTACCCTACTTGCGTGAGTCACATGGCCTTAATTTGATTTCTTAGGAATTTTAACATGTTCACAAGAAATTTCCTCTTAAAACTGTTGCAGATTTGTTGCTGGTGTCTCCAAACTGTCTCCAACATTTCTTGAGTTAGTCTGTGAATCATAATGTGAGAAATTGGAGACAACTTTGGGAGAGCTTGGTGACCAGATTACAAACTAAACTGCAAACAAACTGAGTTAAAATGAAAACTAAAAATATACAATAATATTTACATAATACTCTAAGTTTGTCAGCAGCTCTGTTGTGTGTCCCAAATGACCTGAGCAGATATAAAACTAAACGGATGAATCCAATGTGTGTGGATGACCTGTGTTCTTATTCTTCCTCCCACTCAGTCCGATCAACCCCCCCATCCCCCACGTGAAATTAATTTCTGTTGCTGAGACAATGACCCTCGCAGGCTTGTCTCAGCTATGGAGGCTTTTCAGTTTTACACATGAACACACATGACGGTGGGGATTAGTGTATGACACGGCTCACGTCAGCAGCCACCCAGTGTGTTTCACAGCACCCGTGATTTAAGCATGATGCATCATGTTAAACTACATGCAGAAACACCAGCATGTTTTTTCTCTAAAAGACCTCCTCGGTGCTGTTTTCTTTCAGTCAGGCTGCTCAGCATCTGATTTGTGGAGCCTGCTGTGGAATTTACCTTGAGGTGTTGCTAAAACTGTCAACGCTGAGCTGCAGCCAGACAAAAGGGTGACATTGTCAGAAAAATGAAAAAGGCATCAGCAGAAACTGGAGAGAAGGAGCTTGATGGGTGATAGTAAAGAAGTTCAACTAAACGAATTCAAGTGAGGGTCACGGTCGAGCGGTTTATGCTGGAAAGAGTCTGTTTGTGTCACGTTTAAAAACACGTGATCCAAGAAGAAACGTGGAACTCTGATCAACCACTCCATCAAGGTTCTCCTCTGAAGTGATTTGGCTTTTCCTCCGCCTCCGCTCATGTCCTTGTTTCCCATCATCTCGATTCTTTAAACTTTTCATTATGTAGTTATAACCTTCAGAGATGAAAGAACTGATTGTGATGAAAGATTGGAAATATTGTCTTTGCGTGTCTGAGTGTGTGGTTGTGTGGGGATGAACATCTACAACTGATGTCGACACATAATGTGTGTGTGTGTGTGTGTATATATATATATATATATATATATATATATATCCTGACAGCGTGGAGCAGTGTCAAAGAATCCACTATCACCAACGAGTTTCAAAAGGATGGACTGCTGCATGATGAAGAGGACAGAGCAGTCTAAAGGGTGTATCTGCCTTGGGAACAAAGTGACCCTGAGCGACAACGAGAGAGGAACTGTGTGATGAAGTAATTCTGACGCTGTTTTGACGAAGATGACTTTAGAGGTTTTAGAGCGCAGGAGGAAGATGAAGCTAGTGATCAATGACTGTTTCCAGTAGGCTACTGTGCAGATCATTTCAAATTTTTTTTACCAGCTGAAAAAAAGCATTCACATATTGGTTTATGTTATTTGAACGTATTTAATTAAAGCAGATATGTGGCTAGGCCCTGTTTTTTAAGGGGCTGGAAGTATGAACTTGGGGAGGGGAGGGTGTGTTTACTTTTTGATAATGCACCTAGTTTTGTTTGGTTGGCTGGATTTGTGTTATGTTTTTTTTATTGCACTTGTATTTTGTTTCACATATGTGTTTTCTTGTTTAAAGTATAATTCCTACCAAGTTTTATATTTGAGTTCATTATCATATCCTCTGAACTAAAGTTTATCTCTTGGAATGGAAGGGGTCTAAATAAGCTAGTCAAACTGAAACAGGTAATGAACAAGATTAAACAACTAAAAGCTAAGATAGTTTTTCTCCAAGAAACACATCTCACTTCTGATGATGTAATAAAGGTGAGGAGGAGGTGGCCAGGCCGAGTATTTTCAACATCATTTAGTTCACAGTCGCGGGGAGTTATAACTTTGGTACATAATTCTGTACCCTTTAATCTTATTGATGTTAATGAAGACCGTTATGGGAGGTTCATTATTGTTCACTGTGAAATTCTTTCCATTAAGCTAAATCTTGTTAACCTGTATGCTCCTAATGATGACAACCCCTCTTTTTTCAGTGACCTTTTTCTCTCCCTGGCTAACCGGCCTGGTAGCTACATTTTAGGTGGTGATTTTACTCTCAGTCCAGACATGGACAGATCTACAGGTGTAGACACTTCCCATGTTCAAACAAGGAAAGAATTGTTACAATGTGTTAAGGAGTTTTACCTGATTGTTATGTTACCTTGAAGCACAAGTTTACAGCACCCTCTAGTGGCTCCTTTTAGAGTCACCTTTGATTAAGTGTACCGTAGCTTTAAATTTCATTGTTTGTTACCACATGGGTTGGTCAAAGGTCAAGTCAGCCATTTTGTTACAAGAAACCATGCTGGAAAGAGCTCAGTCTAATCCTTCACATCCGCTTTTGTTGAGACCTGAAGAAGCTTTGTTTGTAAGTGAATTTTGCATAATTTATGTTAACAATTAAGGGCTGATTCATATTGTGTTTTTGGATTTGTTTTGAACATGATTTTTTTGTTAACTGATTGGACTTCAGTCTGCCATGTATATTTCACCTGTTTAGCATTAAAGAAACATTACACTGTAAACCTGGCATGTAATAAGAAAACCTTTTGTTTATTTACTTGCAGTTTCACAATTAGTTCTTGGAAACGCTGTGAAAAAGATGTTGATGAAGACAAACAAGTAAACAGCTTTCACTTTACTTCAACATCTGTGTCATCATTCATCAGTACCCAAGACTACTGTTTAGCTATCTGTCACTACGTGTAGAGCTACACACTTAAGTGGACAGAATAGTGAAAAAACAGCTTCATCATGGCCTCAACTTGGAGATTCTCCCATGAACTCTGACTGATAAAGGTTCTTTGTTCCATCTTGTTGGCTCAGAGAGGTCCATCACATACACAACATGGACAAAGAGGCAGTCACCGAAGCACACCAGAAGGTTCAGACTCAAGCTCCATCTGTCAGATCGTATGTAACCAGATCGATGGCTGACTCTTCTAGCAAGTCTAATAAATCTTCAGCAAGCCTTGCAGCAGCAAAAGCACGTGCCAAAGCCGAAGCTATGCGTGCTCGTTCAACATTTGTTAAAAAGGAAACTGAGCTTCTAATTGAAAAGGCCCAGCTGAGAGTAGAGGAGGCTTGCATGGAAGCTGCTCTTGCCACACTGAAGCAGGAGAAAGAGGTTGCAGCTGCATTGGCAGAGATTCTGGAGTCAGCTGCAGCAGAAGAGGGATCCACACCAGATATAAGAGCATTGAACATTCCAGATATTCCACGTGATTCCAGTGAGAAAAGAACAAGAGATTACATTGAATGTCACTCTGAAACACACTTTAGTCAATGGACGTTACTCCCACTTGAGTGTTATACACCACCCATTCGACAAGAAAACATCACGGGAATTACAGAACTACAAAACAGCATGCAAAATCCTACTCATAAAACTCAAGATGAGTTGGACATATGTTCAGATAGCTTCAAGCTACATGCTAATGATACCCAAGTGCAAGACAAAGGTGAGCGAGCTGCTACAAAGCATTGTGTGATCTGTCCTCATGATTCCTCCTCTGTGAGAGGACCCAATCCTGAAACACCCATTCTTAGGGTGCAACCACCACAAACATCCATTGCAGTCCCTTCAGGTATGAACGATTTGGCTGTCTACATGGCTCGTTGGGAGCTCTTGTCTTCAGGGATGATAAAGTTTGACGATCGTCCTGACAACTACCGAAGTTGGAAATCGACATTCAATAATGTTATATTTGGATTGAAGCTCACTTGTCATGAAGAACTCGACCTCTTAATTAAATGGCTAGGTCCCCAGTCATCAGAGCAGGTTAAGAGGATCAAAGCTGTTCATGTCAGTGATTCCTCTGCAGGGCTCAAGATGGCATGGGCACATCTTGAGGAGTGCTATGGGATGCCAGAAAGGATTGAAAAGACGCTTTTAGACAAACTTGAGAGGTTTCCCAGGATAAGCAGCAGGGATTCCCTTAAATTAAGAGAGCTTGGAGATCTGTTGAGAGAACTTGAGTCAGCCAAACTAGACGGTTATCTGCCTGGGCTTACCTTTTTGGATACATCTCGGGGTGTTAACCAAATAGTGGAGAAACTGCCATATGGGCTCCAGGAAAAGTGGATGACACAAGGTAGTATGTGCAAGATGCAAAAACAGGTTCAATTTCCACCATTTTCTTTCTTCACTGACTTTGTCTGTAGAGAGGCCTATATCCGTAATGATCCCAGTTTCATTCTTAACCCTTCTGGCACGACAGTGGTAAAGAGTGATAATCCTACCAGAAGTTATCCAAATTCTAGAGGACAAGTTTCATCACACAAAACTGACATTATGGCCCCTGCGATCAACTTTACAGAAGTCAGCAGCATGAAGTTGGATGTGGACAAGCAGTGTCCCATCCATAACAAACCACATCCTCTCAGACAATGCAGAGGCTTTAGAGCAAAGTCACTTGAGGAACGCAAAGCATTTCTTAAGAACAGTGGGGTTTGTTTTAGATGCTGCTCCTCATCTGATCATGTGGCTAAGGACTGTAACATCATCATTGACTGCAGAGAGTGTGACAGTACCAAACATGTCACAGCTCTTCATCCAGGACCAGCTCCTTGGCACGCTAGAGACCCTGAGTTAGAGCATGGCGGGGAGGAAAAGGAAGCAGCTTCTACTGACATAACTTCTAAATGTACAGATGTATGTGGGGAAGCCAATACGTCCCGTTCTTGCTCTAAAATCTGTCTTATCAAGGTGCATCCTAAAGGACAGTCAGAAAAATCAGTCAGAGTCTATGCAGTACTCGATGATCAGAGTAACAGGTCTCTTGCTCGGTCTGAGTTCTTCGACCTGTTTGATCTTCAGGGCTCGGACTCTCCATATACTCTTCGCACCTGTGCCGGTATTTCAGAAATGTTTGGAAGAAGAGGAACTGGATTTGTAGTTCAGACCTTAGATGGAAGTGTTAGTGTGCATCTACCCACCCTCATAGAGTGCAATCACATGCCAGATGACAGGTCCGAGATACCTACTCCTGAGGCTGCAAAACATCACTCTCATCTGAAGCCAATTGCTCATCTCATCTCTGAATTAGACCCTGAGGCACAGATTCTCCTTCTTCTTGGACGAGATGTTTTGCAAGTCCACAAAGTGAGGGAACAATGCAACGGTCCGAATAATGCGCCGTACGCTCAAAGACTGGACTTGGGTTGGGTCGTTGTAGGAGAGGTTTGTCTCGGCGCAGCTCATAAGCCTAAGGGACTCATCACATACAGGACAAATATTTTGGAGAATGGTCGCCACTCTCATTTGAGCCCATGTCCAAATCACCTCGTCCTGAAGGAGACACCAACAGTGAAGTCGGGAGCAAAGCATCCTACCTCTCAAAATCTTCAATACTCACCTCTCTTCGAAGTACCAGCTCAAAATGCATCCAGTTGTTTACTGGGGAGTCAAATTTTTGAAAGAACAGACGATGATAACAAAGTTGCTCTGTCCATTGAGGACAGACAGTTCATTCATCTAATGGATGAGGAAATGTTCATTGATGACGCCAACAACTGGGTTGCCCCCCTTCCCTTTCACAAGCTAAGACCACATTTGTCTAATAACAGGGAACAAGCTCTTTCTCATCTCACTAATCTGCGCCGTGCTCTTGAGAGGAAGCCAGTCATGAAGAGTCATTTCCTGGAGTTCATGCAGAAAAGCTTTGAAAGAGACCATGCTGAACTGGCTCCTCCGCTGCTCAACGAAGAAGAATGCTGGTACCTTCCTAGTTTTGGTGTCTATCATCCTCGCAAATCCAACCAAATTCGAGTCATGTTTGATTCCAGTGCACCACACCTTGGCATCTCACTGAATGATGTACTGCTGACAGGACCAGACTTAAACAACAGTTTGCTGGGAGTATTGATGCGGTTTAGGTGTGAACAGGTGGCATTCACAACAGACATTGAGCAAATGTTCCACAGCTTCCTTGTCCGGGAGGATCACAGAAACTTCCTTAGATTCCTGTGGTTCAAAGATAATGACATTACCAAGGAGATTACTGAATACAGGATGAAAGTGCAAATATTCAGTAACCGCTCTTCCCCAGCAGTTGCCATCTATGGGTTACGACGAGCAGCACTACATGGAGAAGAGCAGTTTGGTGGTGATGTAAAGCAGTTTATACACAGGGATTTTTACGTTGACGATGGACTCAAGTCCCTGCCCTCCTCAGCTTCAGCCATCAAGCTGTTGAAGGCAGCACAAGATATGCTCGCTATATCTAACCTAAGGTTGCATAAGATAGCATCAAACTCCTCCGTCGTGATGCAGGCCTTTCCATCAACAGACCATGCTAAGGATTTAAAGGATCTTGATATGGATGTTGATTCACTGCCTATCCAGCGCAGTCTCGGATTGAGCTGGAACCTCAGGAATGACACTTTCACATTCAGTGTGGCCAAAACTGAAAAGCCATTCACCCGTAGAGGAGTGCTTGCCACAGTTAACAGCTTATTTGACCCGCTGGGTCTTGTGGCTCCTGTCACCATCCAAGGGAAGTTCTTGTTACGACAACTCACCAGTAATGGGTGTGACTGGGATGAAACCCTACCAGCTGAAAAGGAAGCAGAGTGGATTGCTTGGCGTGATTCACTGCAAGATTTACAACATTTTGAAACTCCCAGAGCTTACACCACAGCCCATCTCTCTGCTGCTCAAAGAAAAGAAGTTCACATTTTTTCAGACGCCTTCATCAAGGCCATTGCAGCTGTGGCATATCTTAAGCTGGTGGATGCTAACGGAAGATGTCATGTTGGCTTCATCATGGGGAAAGCTAAGTTAGGTCCAGTGACAGGCCATACTGTTCCCAGGCTTGGGTTAGGAGCTGCAGTCCTAGCAGTTGAAATTGCTGAACTGGTTGTGAGTGAGCTGGACATCACACCTGACTGTTTAGAGTTATATACTGATAGCAAAGTGGTGCTGGGATATATTTTCAATGAAACCAGAAGGTTTTATGTGTATGTCAGCAACAGGGTGGATCGAATTAGGAAATCCACCGGTCCCACACAGTGGCATTACATTCACACAAGTCAAAACACTGCAGATGTGGCCACCAGATCAGTGTCCGCAGGTCAACTCTCAAACACCAACTGGCTTACTGGTCCAGACTTCCTGAGACATCCTATAAAAACGGATATGACCCTTCCAATGTTCTATGACCTTGTAGATCCCGACTCTGATGCTGAAGTACGATGTCACAACACCACAGTCACAGAACTCCAAGGAAGCCTTGGTTCACGTCGCTTTGAAAGATTTTCCATGTGGCAAAAACTTGTCAGAGCGCTTGCACGTCTCATTCACATTGCTCAGTCCTTTAAGTCCAAGACGGATAGTAATAACAGTTGCAACAGTTGGCATCACTGTTCAAAGTCTTCCACAGTTGATACACTGTCACAAGCAAAGACCATCGTTATTCGATGTGTCCAAAGGGAGGTTTTCCAAGTCGAGGTAGCTTGCCTAGAAAAAGGCAAAGTTATTCCCAAGAACAATCCTTTGAAGAAGCTGAATCCTACTCTCGATGACAATGGGCTTTTGAGAATAGGTGGACAACTAAAACATGCAGAACTTGGAATGGAAGAAAAACACCCTCTCATCATTCCTGGTTGTTGTCATGTGTCCAACCTGCTCATCAGTTATTACCATCAAAAGGTTGAACACCAAGGCAGAGTCTTCACAGAAGGAGCAGTTCGCACAGGTGGTATCTGGATCATGGGTGCAAAGAAATGCATTTCCAGTAATCTGCGCAAGTGTGTGACATGTAACAAACTGCGTGGTAAAACAGCAGAACAGAAGATGGCAGATCTTCCACCAGATCGTCTCTGCACTGAACCCCCTTTTACAAATGTAGGTCTGGATGTGTTTGGCCCTTGGACCATCTCAGTGCGTCGTACCCGTGGAGGTGCAGCAAACAGTAAAAGGTGGGCAGTACTCTTCACATGCCTGAGTGTGCGCGCTGTGCATATTGAACTCATAGAGTCGCTAGATGCCTCAAGTTTCATTAATGCCTTGCGGCGTTTCTTTGCCATTCGAGGACCTGCCAAAGTGATTCGCTCGGATTGTGGCACAAACTTCAAGGGCGCTTGTAATGAGCTGCAAATCCCTTTACAAGTGATCTCTAATGTTTCTAAGAATCTAAGTGAGGAGGGATGCACATGGTTGTTTAACCCACCCCACGCTTCTCATATGGGAGGAGTGTGGGAGAGGATGATTGGGGCTTCAAGACAAATTCTTGACTCCATGCTGTCTCAGATCAGTCCATCATGTCTTTCTCATGAAGTGCTTTCAACCCTTATGGCTGAGGTATCAGCAATTAATAAATGCAAGGCCTTTGGCTCCTGTTTCAACCGATGCAGAATCACCTTCTCTGCTCACTCCTGCTATGATTTTGACACAAAGAGTTTGCACACTTCCTCCTCCTCTGGGATCTTTCAAGGATGCTGATCTGTATCGTCAGCAATGGAAGCGGGTTCAGCACTTGGCAAATGTCTTTTGGAAGAGATGGAGATGTGAAAATCTCTCAACTCTCCAGTGCCGCAAGAAGTGGCAAGACAGTCATCCCAACATTAAGGAAGGTGATTTGGTGCTGCTTAAGGACTGTCAGGTGCAAAGATACCAATGGCCCATGGCTCTTGTCATCAGAACCCACCATGATCATGATGGCAAGGTCAGAAAGTTGAGCTAACAGTCACAAGAGGTGAACTGTAAAGACTTTCCTCAGGCCTGTGACTGAAGTTGTATTGCTTATTTCTGCCTGAGTCAGTTACCGTTGTTTTCATGTTTGATGTTCAACTGTTTTGTGGTCTTACTGTAGAAGATTTGTTGGTGGTTTTGTAACCAATACCAGACGGGGAGTGTTATGTTACCTTGAAGCACAAGTTTACAGCACCCTCTAGTGGCTCCTTTTAGAGTCACCTTTGAATAAGTGTACCGTAGCTTTAAATTTCATTGTTTGTTACCACATGGATTGGTCAAAGGTCAAGTCAGCCATTTTGTTACAAGAAACCATGCTGGAAAGAGCTCAGTCTAATCCTTCGCATCCGCTTTTGTTGAGACCTGAAGAAGCTTTGTTTGTAACTTAATTTTGCATAATTTATGTTAACAATTAAGGGCTGATTCATGTTGTGTTTTTGGATTTGTTTTGAACATGATTTTTTGTTAACTGATTGGACTTCAGTCTGCCATGTATATTTCGCCTGTTTAGCATTAAAGAAACATTACACTGTAAACCTGGCATGTAATAAGATAACCTTTTGTTTATTTATTTGCAGTTTCTCAATTAGTTCTTGGAAACGCTGTGAAAAAGATGTTGATGAAGACAAACAAGTAAACAGCTTTCACTTTACTTCAACATCTGTGTCATCATTCATCAGTACCCAAGACTACTGTTTAGCTATCTGTCACTACGTGTAGAGCTACACACTTAAGTGGACAGAATACTAATTGATGTATGGAGGAAAAACTATCCTATGCAGTCAATGTTCTCCTGTTATTCTGCCACATGCCAAACATATTCTAGAATTGATTACTTTTTAATTTCTGCCTCATTAGCATGTATGGTATTAGGAACTGGGTATAGCAGCATTTTAATTTCAGATCATGATATTGTCTCTTTGAATCTTATTATACCGTCTTTGAACAAGCCCTCAGGGTAGCGTCTCCAACCATTTTGGCTTAAAGACCAAGGATTTATTGAATTTATCAGGGTGCAAATTGATGATTACTTTAAGATTAATACAACCCAAACTTCAGCAACTATTCGATGGGAAGCATTTAAGGCTTTTTTTTGAGGGGCCAAATGATAAGTTTCACTAGCTTTAAACATAAACTTTGGAGGTTGGAAATGGAACAACTGGAGGGAAAATTCAAAGAAGTTGAAACCAGTCATTTTCAGAATCCTTCCCAACTAACTTTTAAAGAGCTTATTGAACTTAGGGCAAGATATAATGTTTTATCCGTAAATAAGGTGACTAAAAGTTTAATGAAACTCAAACAGTCCTATTATGAGCAGGGGGATAGAGCAGGAAAGCTTTTAGCATGGCGTATTAGACAAGCTGAATCTGAGAGAGCAATTAACACAATTCAGCTGAACAATGGTGTGGAGATTAATTATGTTAAAGGAATTAATAATGCTTTTTTTGAGTTTTTATCAAAGCTTATACAAGACCACCTTCTCAGATTCGATACTTCAAACACAGAAAGAATTTTTGAATTCAATTAATATTACTTCTCTCGATCAAGAGATCCTGTCCGATCTGGATGCTGATGTCACTGTGGCGGATTTGTCTGTAACCATAGGGGCGATGAAGGGAGGAAAAGCGCCGGGCCCCAACGGGATCCCAATAGAAATATATAAAATATTTAAAGACAAACTATCTTCACCATTACTTGATATGTTTAAAGATTCCTTAAACGCTGGTTATTTCCCCCCGTCCATTAACATGGCAGTAATAACATTAATATTAAAACCTGGGAAACAACCTAATTTATGTGAGTCCTATAGGCCTTTTTCCCTTCTCAATAATGATCTAAAAATTCTCTGTAAAACTCTAGCGAAACGTTTAGATAAGATCTTATCACAAATGGTACATTCTGACCAGAATGGTTTTGTTTCAGGCCGACTAGGATTTCACAATATCAGACGGGTACTTAATATTGTTTTTGAGAAGAGTGGTTGCACTGACACAGCTATTTTGTCACTGGACGCTGAGAAGGCCTTTGACAAAGTTGAGTAGCACTATTTGTTTGAGGTTCTTCAAAGATATGGCATAAAAAACTCATTTCTCAGTTGGATCAGGCTTCTCTATTCTAACCCCCAGGCTATGGTGTTAACAAATGGTTTGACTTCCCCACCCTTTAAATTGTATCGTGGTACAAGGCAGGGTTGCCCACTCTCTCCTTTACTGTTCACATTGGCGATTGAGCCATTAGCAATGGCAGTGCGTAATAGTACTAACTTCAGAGGTATTCGAATAGGAGATCTAGAACATCGTATAGCTCTTTATGCTGATGATGTGATTTTGCTTTGTTCTAATTTACATCAGACTCTTCCTGCCTTAACTGACTTAACTGTTTTAGTAGCTTTTCTGGTTATAATATAAATTACTCCAAATCTGAGATTATGTTTTTAGCTGAAAAGGATAGGATAAAACCACCAATTCAGACCCCCTTTAAAATTTCTATTCACAGTTTTAATTACTTAGGTATCGTTATTACCTCAAACATACTCGATACTGTTTCTGCTAATTACAATCCATTAACAAATAAGGTCAGCCATCTTATTAATAGATGGAATAAGCTTCCCATTTCTTTAATTGGGCACATACATATTTTAAAAATGTCGATATTACCTAAATTTTTGTAATTATTTCAGAACATCCCACTGGCTCCCCCACCTACTCTTTTAAGTACTCTTAAAAGGTTGTTTTCAAATTTCATATGGAACAATAGACGTGCTAGGCTTAGACTCTCTCTGCTTTACTTGCCATTTGATAGAGGGGGGTTAAACATACCAAATATGGAGTGGTACTACTGGGCTTCTCAACTTAGAGCAGCAATGTTTTATTTTGGAAAGGATCAACTTCCCGCCTGGGTCTCCATAGAATCTCATTATATTAAAATGCCTTTAAATTTATACATTTACTCGGCTAGTAAACAAAAACTACTCAAGAAAACAAAGAATCCACTTCTTAAAAACTCTTTGCTGGTCAGGCACACTGTACTTGCATTTATTGGTGAAGAAACAAACCTGTCATAATTCACTCCTACATTTGGTAACGATGACTTTCAGCCAGGTAAATCAGACCTGGGATTTAAATCCTGGGCACTGAAAGGCATAGCTAAAGTCATTGATCTTTACAATACAGACATGGTTCTCATGTCATTTGAAGAACTGCGATTAAAGTTTGGAATTCCTACCAAACACTTCTTTAAGTATTTGCAACTTAGGAGCTTTATCTTATCAAAGTGGAACAACTGTTTAAGTCCTCCTCCCCTGTCTACGCTAGAAGATTTCTCTCTACGACTCATACACTCTAAAGGACAGATATCATTGTTGTACAAAATGTTAGTTAGCAAGTCTAAAGAGTCATTGCTTCACCTGTTACGAGCATGGAGATTAGACCTGGAGGAGAACTTGACAGAGGAGGAATGGTCTCATGTGTGTGTTCTTACTCAGACACAATCCATCAATACAAACTCTAAACTACTACAATATAAATGGATAAGCAGGATGTACATCACTCCAGTTAAATTGCACCATTTCAACCCCAACATACCTGATACTTGTTTCAAATGTAGGGATCAGAAAGGAACATTATTTCATTGTATATGGGAGTGTCCATACGTATTCTCTTTTTGGCAGAAGGTGGTGGACCTGGCTAGTCAAATTGTAGAACATGAGGTGCCTTTAAGTCCAAAATTATGTTTGTTAAATATTTACCCAGATCAGTTTATTGCCTCTAATGATGTAAAAACTTTATTGAATATTTGTTTCTTAGAAGCGAAACGATGTATAGCATGCTTATGGAAATCTGATAGGCCATGTGTAACAGCACAATGGTTGAGGGGTATGACTTTTTATTTTGCTTTGGAAAAGATAAGTTACACTACAAAAAATAAGCTTGACAAATTCTGGTCGATATGGAAAGTTTTCTTTACATTTCTTCAGCGTAACAATTTGGATGTAGATGGTTGGAAGAAAGAGATATTTGAATGACTTTTTATTTATTTATTTTTCTGTTTTGCCATGTGTTTTTAATTTATTTTATTTATCACAATTATGAGGGGTTTCTTGTGTTGTTTGAAAAATGAAAATCCTTAATAAATATATGTATAAAAAAAGATATGTGGAGTATTTTTTAATGTATCAAAGTTTTCTAAATGTTTTAAATTATATTTCTGGTCTCAACTATAACATATGGGTAGAGTTCCACAAGATCTGTTATTTATCTGAAGACCCCCCTTTCTCCTATAGACCTCTTTGAATTCTCTCTGACCAGCGAATGTTTTCAGCCAATAAAATTCAAATTTCCACATTGTCAGCTTCGCGCACACCTGTAGCAGTAGGGGGCGCTCTCGTACAGGACGCTCCGTATCTTTCTTCGTTTACAGCCCAAGGGCGTGGATTTGGCATGGACGGGGGTGACGTGTCCCCACCAATAATCAGAAATCACTGAAATGTCCCCACCAATAATTTGATCCAATGATGCAGAAACAGCGCTGCATCCCCACCATACATGCAGCCCAGTGGATCAAGGTGCTGCACTGGCGCTGCTCTGTGAGAAACCTGTGTCAGCCACGCCCCCTGCCTCCGCGGGCTTGGAGGTGTGTCTCTGATTGACCAACGCGAGCCCCTAGCAGCCCGCGCCGAGCCGCTGTCGCTGACAGGACCTGCTCTGGGTGTGTACCGGACTGGACTAGCCATCAGGCATTTTACCAGTTGTGATGTTAACTTTGGACTGGACCGGTCCAGGACCAGCACTACAGAACTGCATGCTTTAATCTGCACTTCCTGTTTCAGTGCTCAGAACTAAGGAGGAAGCAAAACTCTTTTCTGTCTCTCCACTTTGTCAGACTCACAGCTCATGCCGTTGTCATAACAACCAGCTGACAGACAGTTGTAGAGACTGTATTTATACACATCAGGTAAAAAACATCAGAGAACATCTCAAATATGACCTTACAACAAAATAACAGAACGTTAACTGGATATTCAGTCCAGTCGAATCTAGGTTCTCTGGACCTGTTAGCAGGTCCAGGTCTCAGTCAGATTCAGGTCTCTGTTCAGTTTTAATGATCGTTTTGTCTCTCAGTATCATTAAGATGCAGAAACAAAAAAGGCAGAAATCTTTTATGTGAAATTACTAAAAAGGTTTAAAAAAAATTTTTTTAAGAAAAAAAAAGTTTTTTTTATTTGACCATAAATCATGTAAACTTAAACTGTTTATTAGTTAAAGTTTGGAGAATAAATCAACTAAAGCAGGTGGTGTGTTTGAGGCCTTGTAAGTAAGTAAGTAAAGTTTATTTCTATAACAGCTTTTACAGACAAAAATCACAAAGTGCTTCACAAAAAAACTGAATTATACCTGATTAAAAGACAAAGAACCAAAAGCATCAAGATAAAATAAAAGACTTAAAAGAAATGAAATAATAAAGGACAGATTAAGATTTTTTTAGACAAAATAAAAGACTGGCTGCATGGTGGCGCAGTTGGTTAGTACTGTTGCCTCGCAGCAAGGAGGTCGTGGGTTCGCGTCCCGGCTCTGCGGCCTCTCTGCGTGGAGTTTGCATGTTCTCCCTGTGCGTGCGTGGGTTTCCTCCGGGTACTCCGGTTTCCTCCCACAGTCCAAAGACATGACTGTCAGGCTAATTGGGCTGGTAAATTGTCCTTAGGTGTGAGTGGGTGTGTGGTTGTTTGTCTCGTTCGTCTCTGTGGCCCTGCGATGGACTGGCGACCCATCCAGGGTGTCCCCCGCCTCTCGCCCCTTGACCGCTGGAGATAGGCACCAGCTGCCCCGCGACCCTCTGTGGAGGACTAAGCGGCTACAGAAAATGGATGGATGGATGGATGGATGGAAAATAAAAGACTATAAAACAAATAAAATTAATAAAACAAATAAAAAATATCATTACAAATTGAAATGGTTAGACACCAATAAGAGAACATAAAAAATCCATTGTAAATAATTGGGTCTTGAACTGCTTTTTAAAGGTGTCCAGACTGTCTCTACAGCATAAAACTAAATAAAGGAAGTTTATTCATAAATCCTGGTGCATGATGATCAGTAAAAAGTCCTCCAGTTGCAGGACAACTGTGGTGACCCCCGAGAATCTGCCTGTGGGGATTGACATCTAAGCCAATCAGAGAGCGAGTTGACAGATTCAGCTGTGTGGAGCAAAACGAATCTCTTATCAAAACAGCTGCTTGGATTTTTAAAACTGTCACAAGTTCATTGTCCTCGCCTCACCTTCCTCCTCTTATCCAGGTGCGGGTCGTGGGGGCTGCATCCTCAGTCGCACATCCCAGGCCATGCTCTCCCCGGCCAAATCCACCAGCTCCTCAGCCAGGACGCCAAGGCATTCCCATGCCAACCTGGAGATGTATTTACTCCAGATTGTCCTGGGTCAACCTGGGGGCCTCCTGCCGGCAGGACATGCCCAAAACACCTCCCGTTCAAAATAAAAGCTTTCATGTTTCTTTACTCCGAAGTCACGTTTGATCTCGTGAAGTTCTGCGAGATTTCACGTCTGATCTGGAAATGTTTGTGTGTAAAATCGGTTCGTGTGTGATCCCACCACACACTGTAGGATCAGAACAGTCAGTGTCTGAGATTTTTAAAGGAAAATTTCTCACCACGTGTGTGGTCTCGTATGATTTAAAGTCAGCCGACAATTTGAAAATCCTGCCGTGTGAACCAGCCTTTAGCAGCTTTTCTTATAAGTGTTCCTTAGCAGCTTCCCTTAGTAGCTTTACTTGTCAGTGTTCCTTAGCAGTGTTCCTTAGCTGCGTTTTTAGCTGTGCTTCTTACCGGCGTTCTTTAGCTGTCTTCTTTAGCTGCGTTCCTTAGCTGCGTTCCTTAGCTGCGTTCCTTAGCTGCGTTCCTTAGCTGTGTTTCTTAGCTGCACTTCTTAGTGCTTCAAACATCTGAAACTCAAGTCAAGGACAATTTTTTAAATAATTTTTTATTAAGTAATTAAGAAAATGCAATGCCAGTCTGAGAACACAAAATTGCTTTTATTGATTTAGAAATACTTTCTCAGATGTTCTTCCTGCCCGAGGAGGGCTTTCTTCTTTATCCAATAAATTTTCTCTACTTCTCAGTCCCTTTCTTGCCTTTTGTGTTTGTTCTAGAAGTCCATATTTAGATTGTGTAACCAGAACAACTGCATTCATGTGAGTGTTCATTGCTCCAACCTGCTGAATCTCCTGTGTTTTTGCTCCAGTATGTTTTCTTTATGAATCTGACATCGAGGACAAACAAACATCAGAACTAATGATGTGCAACAACAAAAACAGGTGTTGCATCTATTTAGTGAATATGTCTGTGTCAGCTTTAACAAGTTGTTCATAATGTTCAATAATTTAAGCAAAACATGTTTTTTCCGCATTTCTTTCTAATAAAATTCTTGAGTTAATTCTGGAGTAGTTTATACTTCCCTATCATTTTTCTTTTCCAAGATGTTCCTTCATTTTATTGTTATTACTTAGTCTAGTGCTCTTGGCAGATTTATTGTTTAGTCTTGACTCTAAGCTGTACACAAGTATTCCTATTTGCTCAGAACAAGTGTATGTGTACAAATGATCTTATCATGTGTCCTCTGACTGCTGGCTGGAGGATTGTTTTATCATTTAAAGTGAAAAGTAGCTTTTTTATTAAACCTTAACAGCATTGTAGGTGCTGTTTGAGGTTTTTTTTTTTTTTTTGAGAGCAGAATATCAGAGATATGATCTTCCTCTTGCTGATGATGATGATGATGATAATGATTCCTTCATGCTTCAACTTGCTGTGGTTGTTCACCTCAGTCGAACCCTGCTGCTGATCATTAAGCTGCTTGGATTCAGATCCAGCTGCAACTCTGCTTTTCAAAATAACCTTCACACTTGCAGCCAAGACAGATGAAAGGACACCCTAATTTCTTTATTGGCATATCTTGCATCTCGGTGTCCTCGTTGAACTTCAGGCCGCTGCAGTGCAGACTAGAGACTGCATCATTCTGCTCTTATATAAACCAGTTCACATTAAAGCTTCAGTGACTTCAGAAGGAGAGAGGGAATACCCTGTTTTTAATTGTTCTCCTTTCTTCTGGGGAACAAGATGAAAAGAGTTAAACACAAGAATAGGAGGACCTTCAGACGGCGGAAGTGTCAGGAGTCTAATTATGAGAAGGAGTTTGACAAGATCAGAGGAAACAAACATACCGAATGAAGAAAATGGTTGTTTGGGTGGAGGATTGTGCCACTGGGTGAGCGACACACAGGCAGAGAGGGAGGGGAGGCTGGATGTGAGAGACAGAGGCTGGACCAGAAAAGGAGGGAGGGGGAGGAAAACGGGAGGAGAGATAAACAGAGCGACTCATCCTGTCGGCAGCCAGTCTCGACAGATGTTCGAGCAGTCGGCAGCAACTCCTGCTCAGAGCCACCAGACTTCACTGGGATCCTTTTGGAACGCTGCCAATCAGGAGTTTAAGGTGGAAATCCTGAGTTTCCTTGTGAATTAGACGGAATGGAACATTGATTCCAGAAATGAGCAGGAACAATCTCAACTTCTGATCTTAAAAAGGGAGCAACATGCATATCCTACAGTCATACTGCATCAACAGGTTGGTCTGTGTGTGAGCGTGTCTGTGTGTGTGTGTGTCTGCGTGTGTGTGTGTGTGTGCGTGAGTGTGTGGGTGTGTGTGTGTGTGTGTGAGTGTGTGTGTGTGGGTGTGTGTGTGTAGCTCTGGTTTGGGCTGTTATCAATCAGTCTTGATTTGATAACTGGATTTCCAAATGGTACAATAATTTTTATCTAATAAATGAATCAGCTTTTCTAAATTAACCCTCCAATCAGCTGATAATTCAAATGATGCACTTTTGATAAGCTAATTAGTTACATAAAAAGGAAAACAAATCTCACTGTTTATTGGCATTTTATATTAATTCTTCTGAATTTATGAGGGAGGTGGAACGCTGAAGAATTCATCCCCTTAGGGAAATAGTTTTTCTGCTTTTGGCCTATCCTTGTGTTTGAGGAGCAGTGGGCTGGGCTGCCTATTTACATGGTGCCCGGGAGTATCCCTAGTTGAAGTTGTTGAAGTATCCCTAGGATACTTCAACACGTGGCCATGCTGGCCCAGCACCATATATGTAGATACGTATATATGTATGTGTATATATATATAGTATATGTATATACGTATGTGTGTATATATACCAGTATATATGTATATATTAGGAGTGGGACTTTTAATACCAATTAATTAATTAGAAAAAACAACGCAATAAAGAAATTAACACAATTAATCTCAGCTTGCATTTAAAGCAAAGAAGAACATTTTTAAGTGTGATTTCCTGTTACCCCGATGCACAGATCAGACCTTGATGCAGTCTGTGTCTTTTGGAAGATCCAGCCTACCCCACCTGCTTCAAATGTTATCAGTCCACCCGCTTCACCTGCCTACCGAGTCACTGTAAACTCGACCCTCTTTTCACCGCGAAAACCGAACGTAATCAGCTGTGAAATTGGACGGTCTCTAGCCTTTAGATTTAAGATAAGATAATCAGAATTTTATTGTCCCGAGGGAAAAGCCCCTTCCTCGCCCTACGGTCCAGTTCAGATAGAGACCCTACCCGGATTACGCATTTAAAATTAATCAGAAGTGTTGCAAGAAAGTGGGTCAGTTTGAAGACAGCATCACTTAAAAACAATGCCCTTCTGAAAATGTACCTAAAACAAATAAATAAAATAATAAAGTACTGTATTCGGGTCTGTCCAATTTTAGTCAGGGATTTTTTTTGTTTTTCTACTATTTTGAACTGAAATTCAATTTAATGCTTTGTGTGTTTTTGTTTTTAGAAGTTAAAGAAGTTTGAGTTCACAATATTAAAGTTTAGGTCTATTATTTGATTCTGACCCTCGCTAAAATGATTTTAAATTTAAAAAATTGCTTTTTAGAGCAAATTTTCTTGTTAGTTTAAAATGCAATTAATTACATAGTCTGTAATCAATTCAATACATTTTGTTAAACAAGTCCCACCACTAGTATATGTATGCTTTCATAATTCAGCTCGACTGTTTCCCATCACAAACTGACCGGGTGCATTGCAATAAAACCTAACATGTTAGATCAGCCGTGAATTGCAGCTACACTTTTGGATGGAAAAGGAAAGTGGATTTGACAGTTACAGAGGGAAAAGGTGTTCTGATGGCGGTTTGATGAGGACTAGACAGGAAATGATGGAATGAGGCAGCTTTGTCCATAAAAGCAAAGTAGAGAAGACAGTGGAGGATTTTATTAATGAGAGAGGTAGAATAGGACTGGGTCTATGGATGATTTTAAAAAGTAGAACGGCAGACTTCATCTTTTGAATGAGAGTAAAGCAGAATTACAGTAAGAGACAGGAGGCAGTAAAGAGATTAGTGAAGGACGTATCATTATCCTGGAAAATCTGCATGTGCTTAACATTCATGCAAGTGTTTGACACTGATATGATTTACTAAGTTCTAAGTAATCCTTAAAAAAATTACTGATAGCACAACATGTATTGGTCTTAAAGTACAGCTGTGTCTGTTTTGGAAAGAAATGTTTGTTTAAACGGGTGGGAATGAAGTGTTGGCACAGAATATCCAGAGCAGTTAAACAGGCCGTTGTGTCCGACCCACCAGGACCACTAGCAGGGGATTCTACGACTTCTCATGGAGAGCAATTAACGGGATAAACACAAAAAATTTGAATATCGGACAAAAGTTCATTTATTTTAGAAATTCTATTTTAAAGGTGAATCTAATACATGAGACAGACTCATTACATGCAAAGCCAGATATTTCAATCCTGTATTTGTTATAATTTTGATGATTATGGTACAGCTGATGAAAACCCCAAATTAAAAAACTCAGAAAATTTGAATTTTACATGAAATCAATAAAACAAGGAGTTTAAATAGAGTAATGTGGGACCTGTACTCAGTACTTGGTTGGGGCCTCTTTTGCATGAATTCCTGCCTCAATGCGGCGTGGCATGGATGCTATCAGTCTGTGGCTCTGCTGAGGTGTTATGGAGGACCAGATGCTTCATTCATAGTAGCCTTCAGGTCTTCTGCATTGTTCGCTCTCTTGTCTCTCATCTTTCTTTTGGCAATGACCCATAGATTATCTATGGAGGTTCAGGTCTGCTGGCCAGTCAGAGTTCAGTAATCCATGGTCATTGAACCAGGTTTCGGTACTTGTAGCAGTGTGGACAGGTGCTAGGTTCTGCTGGAAAATGGAGTCAGCATCTCCAAAAAGCTGGTTTTCCAGAAGGAAGCATGAAGTTCTCCAACATCTCCTGGTAAAGGTTGTGTTGACTCTGGACTTAATAAATCACAGTGGACCAACACCAGAAGATGACATGGCTCCCCAAATCATCACAGACTGTGGAAACGTCACACTGGTCTCAGTCATCTGGGATTGTGTCCCTCTCCATTCTTCCTCCAGACCTTGGTTTCCAAATGAGTTTCAAAATCGTCTTTCATCAGAAAAGAGGACTTTGGACCACTGAGCAACACACCAGTTCTTTTTTCTTTAGTCCAGATAAAATGCTTCTGACGTTGTTTGTTGTTCAGGAGCACCTTGACCAGAGGAATAGGACATTTGAAGCCCATGTCCAGGATCCATCTGTGTGTGGTGGTTCTTGATGCTCTAACTCCAGCCTCAGTCCACTCCTTTGTGAAGGTCCCAACACTTTTCAATGGCCTGTTCCTGACAGTCCTCTCCAGGCTGCAGTCATCCCTGCTGCTTGTGCACCTGTTTCTTTAACACTTTTCCCTTCTACATAACTTTCTATTAATGTGCTTTGATGCAGTACTTTGGGAACATCCAACTTCTTTTGTAATGATCTTTTGAGGCTTTCCCTCCTTATGGAGGGGGTCAGTGATGGGTTTCTGCACAACTGTCAGGTCAGCATTCTTCTCCATGATTGTGATTCCTACTGAACCAGACTGAGACCATTTCAAGGCTCAGGAACCCTTTGCAGGTGTTAATTAGCTGATTAGAATGTGACGCTTTCGGCTACAATATTGAATCTTTTCACAAGATTCAAATTTTCAGAGATCTTGAATATGGGCTTTTCATGAGCTGTAGCCCTAATCATTGAAATTATAACAAATAAAGACTTGAAATATCTGGCTTTGAAAGTAATGATTCACATTTTAAGTTAAATTACTGAAATAAATCAACTTTTGAACCATATTCTAATTTTTTGCATTTCACCTGTATTCACCTCTCCTCACCTTGCTACGCCATGGCTAACTTTCTTCTACTTATTCGGGTAATAGGGGCAGTATCTCGGTCTAATCCTAGACCGTCCTCCCCTGGGCCACCTCCACCAGCTCCTTCATTGGGACCCCAAACGGTTCCCAGGCCAGCTTAGAAATGGACTTCCTTCAGGAAGACCCAGGAGAAGATTTCAGTGCTGTGTGCATCCTGTCTTGTTCCAGTACTCAAGAAATCTTATCCATCCATTCTCAATGACTATAGATCTGTTGTCCTAACGTCAGACATCATTTAAGTCCTCCAGAGACTGTTATTGGTTCACTTGGATGAGCAAACAATCACCTTTCAGGACCCTCTGCAGTTTACTTATCTTCATATTCAACAAACCCACAGCCATCTGGGGAGTCACCCGTCCTATTGTCTCATTTAACAATGTTCTCTCTCCTTCTCTACTCCCAGGTGGCCTGATGTGCCAAAGAGAAAGAGGAAGAATAGCCAGTGTTCAGTGAAGAGTATGTCTGGTAAGGATTCATCATCTCTGCCCTCACTCTGCTCATTGTCTCTTTACAATACAAGAACGCTTCAAAATGGCACTCAGGGGCTAAGACTTTAAACTTCATGAATTCCGGTTTAAATCACGGGACACAGTGCGGTGCATTATGGGTAAACATCTCCACTTTAGTCTCCTCTATGCAGAGGTCCTGTTCTATTGTCTTGTGATTCATTCAGATGGATTTTTACAAACCTAAATCATTTTTGTCATAAATCTCTTTAGAGAGAAAAGGTTTTCTTTGTTTGCGCTTATTGTCAGCGTTTGACCTTTAACCTACTAATTGAGGCGTGTAAAGACTGAGATGGAGCTTTGATTTTTTTGTTTCTCTGATTTGACCTCTGACCTCCAGGTGAACCTGCTTGTGACAATGTCCACTTTGTTCTCATCTATCTTAAGGACTTGTGGTTTCTTCAGTTCTGACTTTGCTGGTTTTACAGAGAATAAACTTTTTTACGTCAACTCTTCTGAAGAAGCTGTATTTCTTCAGTTGTTTTCTGACTGTCATGCAGTGGCGGCTGGTGAAATTTTTTTTGGGTGGGGCGCATTTTTGCTAGTCAGTTTTCAGATGCGCAAAAAAAAAATCACATATCACCACTAGGGCAGGGAATGACGCAAAATATTTTCATCCGACTGAATATTTTGCTGGTAAAAATCCCTACCACCAGTTCTCTAGAAATGTGGTGCTGTTAGGTCTAATTCTACACATCAAACAGTAAAGAAATCATAAAGTCTTCATAAGGAGACCTTAGAATAATATCAATATAATTAGATACAAATAAAAATAAAAAACAACCACAATGTGGTCACAACAGAAGTTGTAAGAGTTTCAAGGAAAAAGCAACCTGATAAAGTCAAAAACATTACTTAATATTCACAATTAGCTTTCTACTGACACCACAAACAAATAAATCCACCTCTAACTAATACAGTCAGATAATTAATGTTACAATTCAGACAACAACCACTAACCAAGCAAGTCATGACAATCAGCTCAACTAATGAAGTGAATTAACAACAAAATAAAGTCACATCCACTGATAAGTCCCATCAAACCCAGTCAGACCAAACTTCCTTAAAACGCCATAATAATTTAATGAAAAGTAGAGAAAACGCATGAAAAACGGGCTAAACTACATAAACCAACGTATTCAATCAGCAGTACCTGTATTTCTCTAACATTCGGCATACACCTCAACAAACACATATCGCTATTTAAGGTATAAATTCACTCATCAGGACTTAGCACTGCTAGCCGCGGCTAGCTCCGCCTATGGGGTTTTTGAATGGGAAAATCCGTGACAGACATAGTCATTAAGAATAGAAACAAACAAACGAAGTCACTCACCATTGAGTTGATGAAATCAGGACAAATGGAATCATTCGGCTTGTTTTCACAAGCAGGAAAGAAGGATTCTTTGAATAAATATCCATTTTCTACCCTCCATTAAAAAGAGAGCAAGAACTTCCGGTTTCGGTCTGAGCAACACTCCAGACTCCTGCTGTTGTGCGCATGTCACACAGGGACCTGTGGACCTGAAGACCTGCGTCCCGAGTGATCTCCTATTTTTTGCACTCAGTGCGCATGCGTCAGGAAAAAATTGCCTCTGACCTCAGGCTGATCCTGCTGACAGGTCCTGTACTGGAAAAATTTGATCCCCAAATCCTCTACCTCACTGTAGAATAGAGACCTTGTAGTTTGGAAATAACCTGTTCAGATTAACAGGAAGAAAAATGCAACTTCACATTTTAAGCTCATTAGAATAACATAAATTAGCTGCTATTTTCCTGTCCGGGGATCGGACCGCCAAAGCTCCTGCCTTGGTCTGCCATCCGATCCACATTGCACCGGACCCTTCATGTTCCTCCTGCAGGTGGTGGGCCCACAGGTGGATGAGCCCATGTATCCGGTTCGGGCTGGGCCCGGCCGGGCCCCATGGGCGAAAGCCCGGCCACCAGGCGCTCGCTCACGGGCCCCAACCCCAGGCCTGGCTCCAGGGTGGGACCCCGGTAACCCTCCGGGCCGGGTACACTGGCTCGATGATTGGACTTGCATGAAGAGTCTTTTGAACCGTTCTTTGTCTCACCCCTCACCTAGGACCACTTTGCCATGGGTGACCCTACCAGGGGCACAAGTGCCCCAGACAACATAGCTCCTAGGATCATTAGGGCACTCAAACTTCTCCACCACGATAAGGTGACGGTTCACGGAGGAGAGATCCTGCCTCAAGTGGAGGAGTTCAAGTATCTCGGGGTCTTGTTCACGAGTGAGGGAAGGAGGGAGCGGGAGATCGACAGGCGGATTGGGGCAGCGTCTGCAGTGATGCGGACGCTGAACCGGTCTGTTGTGGTGAAGAAGGAGCTGAGCCAGAAAGCAAGGCTCTCGATTTACCGATTGATCTACCTCCCAATCCTCACCTATGGTCATGAGCTCTGGGTAATGACCGAAAGAACAAGATCGCGGATACAAGCGGCCGAAATGAGTTTTCTTCGCAGGGTGGCCGGGCTCAGCCTTAGGGATAGGGTGAGGAGCTCGAACATCCGGGAGAGACTCGGAGTAGAACCGCTGCTCCTCCATGTCGAAAGGAGCCAGCTGAGGTGGTTCGGGCATCTTGTTAGGATGCCCCCTGGACGCCTCCCCAGGGAGGTGTTTCAGGCATGTCCTGCCGGCAGGAGGCCCCCGGGTCGACCCAGGACACGCTGGAGAAAATATATCTCTGGTTTGGCCCTGGAACGCCTTGGGATCCTGCCAGAGGAGCTGGTAGAAGTGGCTGGGGAGAGGACCGTCTGGAGCTCCCTAATTGGGATGCTGCCCCCGCGACCCGGACCTGGATAAGCGGAAGAAGACGAGACGAGACGAGCTGCTACTTTCTTTTGCTCTGGAAACCATAAGAATAAACTAAACATTTCCACAAACATCTGTTGCTTTAGGGTTAAAAATAATGAATATTGTATATGTTGCTGTTCATCTAAGATTATGATAGCCTCATTTTTCAACAGTTAGAAACCAGAATATTATTTTATTGTCAATAAAAAGTTGTAGCCTATTACCTGGAAATAATATAAAATAATAAACAGTGGTCTGATTGGCTGTATAGTGAAGTAAAGTCAGACTGTGTACTCCTGTGAGGTACAACAACATATTTAAGCCACTAAAATTAAAAGAATAAAGTTTTTATTCTCAGATTAATGAGGGAATCATAAACTAAACCAGAACAATGACCAACTATACCCAAAATGCCTTGTGTAAATTAATATTTTCATCAAAAAGTTCAAACACTGTAACTCCCATCTGGAGCTGAACACAACCTGAAATAACATCCCAGAATTCTACTGGGCTGAGTTCGACCTAAGAACGATAAAAACGTTGTAATAAGCTTCAGATATTTTGAAGTATGTCGTTATGTTTCCAACCTTTTTTCATTAGCAGGAATCTTGTTTTTTATTCAAATCAAACCCAAATTTATGATTAAAACACTTTGAAACAACCAGCAGAAGACCGAGGTTTACAATAAAATATTTAGGTTTTTTACAATTAAAGCGGCTCTCTGGAGCATTTTTCTCTGTATCAAAGTTTTCTAAATGTTCTAAATGATATTTCAGGTCTAAACTATGATCTATGGGTTGAGTTCCACAACATCTGTCATTCTGATGAAGACCCTCCTTCCTCCTAGAGACCCCTTTCCATTATTTCTTGCCGCCGACATTTTTCAGCCAATGAAATTCAAATGTCTGCATTCTCTCAACATGCACACGCATCGACCAAACCTGTACCAGTAGGGGGCGCTGTTGTACAGGACGCTCCGTGTGTTTTTCTGTTTACCATCTCGTTCACTGAGGACTCACAGCTCATTTCTACTAAAAACCTACCCATTCTCCAGCTAAAGATGGATTTATTTTTATTTTTAAACCTTTCACCTCACAGAATGGCAAGACTTGACAGGATTACGCGTTTATTTTGGTCAGAAAGTTCATCCAGGGCAGAGTCAAGTTCAGCTTCAGAGTCCAGCAGCAGCTCTCTGCTAACAGAGCTAATATCAGAAGCAGCAGGGACAGAGAGGGCTCATCAGACCCTCGTAGTATTGTTGGAATAAGATTGTGAACTGTGAGTGATTAAACCCTACACATTGAGCGTACAGTTCATGTCCGAAGTATATGTGCCGCATGCACGCGCGCACACGCGACTGGACGCGCGTGTCGAGATGTTTTGAGGAGGAGCCTTTGGACGCTAGATTCAAAAACTGCTCTCCTGATGAAATCCTCCAGAGTGCTGCTTTAAAGAAAACAATGATTTCATTGTTTAATTTAGGACTATTTCGTGATTTTTTGTCTTTCATGACCTCACAGAGTAAGTTCTGACTCCAGTGATAACACTCAGCCCCTACCCCTTCCTCCTCCATTCCTCATCATCACCCCGTCCTGTTCACCTCCTCTCCCTCATCCCATCCTCCTCTTCCTCCTCTCCTTTAGCTCTTAGTGTCTCTGTTTCAGGATACATTCCCAGCTACCTGGAGAAGGATGAGCCGTGTGTGGTGTGTGGAGACAAGGCCACCGGGTACCATTACCGCTGCATCACCTGTGAAGGCTGCAAGGTACCGATGAACATCTCTTACTCTGTAAGATGGGCTCAGAGACAGGAGGACGTAGCAGAAACATGACTGGAATTTTTATATATGTATATATATATATATATATATATATATATATATATATATATTAGTGGTGGGCCTAGATTAGTTGTTTTAATCTATATTAATCTCACACTAACCTTGAAATTAATTTAGATTAATCTAGATTAAAATGTCTCATTTGAATTCTGCCAAAGGGTTCATAATACTGGTGTGAATGAGCATGAGGCTGAAGAATGGTGATACTTCAAGTCTACAGTTTAAGGTTAGTAACAGCTGATCCACTGTTTGGATCAGCTGTTACTAACCTAACAAGAAATACTAAACCTGTCAGAACTTCCCTCAGAAACCCAGACCTGAGTCACAAACCAGAACCAGACCAGACCTCTGAGCTCATTTTAACAACCTCTGATGGTTGATGAAGTTATCAGGATGAATTTTGTCTAATCAATCATTTTTAACACTAAAACACATTGATCTGTCATCAGAGGTCTCTCTCCTTTAACTTTACTCCTGTTTTCTAAGGCTCACTCTGTTTTAATAGTTTTACTGTAGAAACCTTCTCATCTCCTGACAGTAAAGGATTAGATTTAGTTTACAGGTGACCTGATTAAAGCATCAACTCTCTTTTTTACCACATCAAATAACTTCAAACTGATTCTTTTCCACCTGTCAAAAAGTGATTGTGGCAGAGATTGTTAACGGAGAAAGAAAAGAGTACAAGAGGTAAAAGGAATCTGCTTCTAGACCTGCAGAAAGAGAGAACAAACAAACCTACAAAAAAAATAGTAGGCAATTATATCACATCAATTAACATATGAGTATACATCAATTACAATGTGTGTTATTGTTTTTTCCGTTTGCTTAAGTAGTGTCCTGGCTGCCACAGGATACAATCACCAGACTCTTTTAATAAATACAATGGTCAGTGATCAGTCAGGACACCTCTTGGCTCTTTATTGTGCTTTTCCATCTGCCACCAGCGAGTGCAGGACCCATGCCAGGTACTTCCAGTGTAGCTTTCCAATCCCTGTCAGAACTCTGAGGGAAAATATCTGGTGTCCAGGTGAACATACAACTCTACTGGAAGCATGGTTTGGCTGGTTAGCATCAGTGTGAGCTCCTTGCTGACTTTCCTCAGTTGCTGTCAGAGCTCTTCCTCCTCCTTCCCTGGGGCGGCGTGTAGCTCATTATTTTAAGTCTGAAATTGATATGGATTGATCAGAAGTTGCTATATGTATTGTTTATTTGAAAACTATTTACAGAGCAGCCTCAGAATTTAGATTTTATGTTTTTGATCACAATATTAAAGGCTGTGTTTTTCAGTCTTTTTTTGAGCCAAGGTACACTTTGTCATTGAAAACAATCACCACAGGGGGAGGGGGGTAAGTTACCAGTAGGGATGCCCTGATACCACTTTTTTCAAAACCGATCCGATACCGATACTTAAGTCTCCTTAAGCCCGGGGGCACACAGAGGACGGATGCGTTACGCCACAGAATCTCCGCGGTCTTTTGGGTTCACAGGACGCGGCGCTACGCAGCTGAACGCTTCTTGGGAAGTCATCGTTTAAAGCCGTAAAAGCAGCGCTGTGGCGCTTGAAATAGAATCGGATCCTATATTTAGCGCCTCCGCACGGACCGCCGTTTCTGGGACGCTTTGTTGCGCTCTCCGTGTAGCCACTCTCTGTAACTATATATATTTTTTTTAATAACGGCGCGGGTTCAACACATCCGTCCTCTGTGTGTCCCAGGCTTTAGGCGCTCTGTGTGATTGCCGGGCAGAGAGCGCGAACAGAGTCAGACAGTTACCCAGTGAGGATTTTCCTTCAGCCCGAGCACAGATGTGTTTCACTCGGATGATGCTCGTATTCGGAAAATATGCATTATCCGTACCGGATCCTCATCTGAAACGGGTATTTGGCTCATGCCTAATCAGAACCTTCAGTGGTTTCTCTTCCTCTCCCCTTCATTAGTGGATTTTACAAACATCATGGTTCAAATGCTCAGAACCAACATCCACTAACTCGAGCTGCTTCTGTGAGTAATGATTTTTCTACCTCACTGAGCATGCTGTTAAAACAATTCCTGCTCCATAGTCCTCGTGGTCTTTTTAAAATTTACCCAGCATGCATCTGTCTCCACACACACACGCCAAAGGACATGCACTAGACTTTGTTTTCACCTTTGGTTTGACAGTGTTTGTTCTGATGATGTTTCTCATCATCAACTTGCTGTTTCTGTGCCTCTCTCCTGTTCACCATTTGGTTAGTTCTTGTTTTCTAAATGTGAGCACTTCTGAAAGATTTACTGCTGCCTATCTTCCAGTAAAGGATTCCACGATTGATGACACTATTGTCAGTTTGAAGCTGAGCAGACTGTGAAAGCTTTCTGTCCTTTTGGATAAAGTCGGGTTAGATCCAGCATCTCTCCCTCAGCTTCCTCTCTGTCAGAATGACTCGACTAACTCCTCAGAGAGTTTAAGTGTAGCGTGTGTGCGGCTCAAACGTGGCAGGAGTTGGCGCTGAGCGAACGAGTCTCAATGGAAGCGAGGTCGTGTGACTACTCCAATAAGTCAGTAGTAAAACTGACTTACTTGGAAGTTGACGTTGAAGCTTGGAAGCCTAGTAGATTGGTTTGGAGCTCGTGGCATAGAATGAATGAAACGATGACTGAGCGCTGGCTTCCTGGGTGAAGGGTAATTTATAGAGGAAGTGAAGCCAGGGGGATGATGGGAAGTGGAGTCTTAGTGGGAGGAGCGGTCAGAAGGAGGGAAAATCGTGACGCCCTCTTTGTTCTGACCTCAGTTTTGTTATTTTAGATAGATTTGATCCTGTTTCTTAACCTGAGCTAACCAAACTAGTTAACTCAATGAAAGTCTTCCTGACCGCTCAACCTTTTACCTTTATCTTTGTGTCATTCTGAGCTCTTTTAAAGACATCTCCTACCCTCTTTATGCAGATGATATTCACCTATAAGCACAACAAGATGTCAAAGCTACAGCAGTTGCAGACATGTTTAGACTTTAACAAAAGCTGGATGCTGGGAATACAAAATCCTCATATGTGCTCTGGACAAGCTTGTTCCTAAAGTCAGGGCTTCTCTTGGTCAACTTGCCTCATTTACGAAAACTTCTGTTAGGAATCTTGTTGTGACCTTTGACCCAGCTCTGACTCTGGATGCTCATGTCTGTTCTCTGGTTCTCTTGCTTTTATTATCCCAGGAATATTGCCAAGTTAAATTCCATTTTCTGACCTGGAACCCGTTCCCCATGCTTTCATCTCTTCTGGTCTGGACTACTGCTACTCTCTCTTCACCTGTCTGAACCGAACATCCTTGGATCGGTTCCAGGTGGTTCAGAATGCTTGTGCTAGGCTTCTGAGTAAGTCCTCTGAATACACCCCACTACTCTTCCCCTGGCTGCCTGTCAATTTCAGAGTTATTTCCAGATCCTGGTTCTGGTTTTAGGGCCCTACATGGACCAGCACCAGTGTTCATCAGTGATCTTCTACATCCTTTCACCCCAAGTAGGTACCTGAGGTCCAGTGATCAGAGCCTACCGGTTGTGCAACGTACCAGGCTAAAGACTAAAGCCTGGTTTATACTTCTGCGACAGCACGCTTGTGCTCATATGCACACGTATTGATGGACATGTTTTTGATTTATATTTCTCCGTCAGTTTTGTGAAGCAATTTTTCACCAGGACAGCAGAGGGCGTATCATTTTACTGCAGTAACGTCCCTGGTCAAACAAAGTTTGTTTATTTCAGCTTACTGATGGCCGACAGAGAGCAAATTTTGATTGAACTGTAATGGATTTATGTCAAAGAACAAACAATGTTGTTAAAAAGAATTAAACAGGAGTGAGGAGACAGCTGTTGAATGTCCGTCCGTTCAGTGAGGACAAGGCAGACGACGAGCGAATCTGCAGCTCTTGTTCAACCTGTGAGAGACACTGATGGATTATATAAATGTTTGTACTTCGTCTGCCAGACGTTTCTCGAGCTGATCCATTTCTGCTTCCGTGAGATTTTACTATTACTACTCTGTTGATACCGGCGTCAAGCTGGAAATGATCACGGGTTGTTGGGCCGACCAATCAGAGACGTGCGCTCTGCGTCTGGTTCGATGGATGTTTAGAAAAGCAAGGTCTACTCCGTCCATCCTTGCGACCTTGTCGGGGACCCCACACAACAACGCATAATGGCGTTGTGTGCATCCGACCCGACATAGAAGCATAAATTAGGCTTAAAGGAGACAGAGCATCTGCTGCTGTGGCCCTCAGACTCTGGACCTCTGTCCCCTTGAGTCGAATAAAGTTGTCTCTTTTGAAAAGCAACTCAAAACTCACCTTTATAAACTGTCTTTCACATGAACTCCTGTACATCTGTTATTTTCTCTGTAAACTTATTTACTGTGTACTGTTGGTGTCAATTTTCCATGAATTTTTGCTTCACTTGTTTTTCGATCATAAAGCACTTTGTGATTTATATCTTCAAAGGCACTACAGAGATAAACATTACTCACCTACTGAATTAAACTACCACAGGGGAACAAAGCCTCTGCTTTGTGAGCCCTAATATTAGGCTGAACCATTTACAAAAACGTACTAAGACACACTATGGACATGGACACCCACGCACACTCCCCATACATACTCTATACTCCCAGTTCGCTTCAAGGATTTGCTGGTTTGTCAGTAAGAGTTTAGAGAACAGAAAGTGGTTTCTCATGCACATTTAATTGCACATTAATAAAATGCTAGTGTAGCCTCACCAAATAGGCTATATCCTCTGAACATTGACCTCTGTTGACCATCACAACAATAATCCATTTCTTTCCCAATAACTTGGAATACAATGACTCTTGGATTATGTTTTAACCTGAATCAAGATCCCTACAGGTGTCCTACTGTCCACTTTCAGGTGTCCACTTCCCAGATGACCCACTGGACACTAGCTGGTCTAATAAAACACTCTCTGTAAAGAAGTCTCTTCTGTAACACCAAGGACTGGTGTTCAAACTGTAATCTCTTGTTTACAGAACAGTCTCCGGTAGTGTTCCTGCTCCAAGGGCATTCGGCCTCTCACACACTCACACTCAAAGTGTTATAATATGCTTCTCTGCTATGTCATGCATTTCTACATTTAAAATTTGAGTGTTTAACGGGCGGAAGTCATATGTGAGTTGGTAACTCCCTCACAGTCCCCTACCCAATCAGACCTATCCACCAGTCCACTAACTCAGTTTTGATTAGTACACTTAATATCTTCTGATTGGTTGAATTTAAGATAACTCTTCTCAAAACTAATATTCAGTTCTGGTACGAATCAGTCAGAGTCGGTGCTACCACCTGAATGCAGTCTTGGTCTGAGCTACAGCCTGGATGTAGCTGAGCTGCTATCTTCAGAGTCTTAGCTGAACCTCCATCAGCTTTGAACAAGGCCTTGAGAGACCTGCTTGTGTCTCTCCCTCTCATCTCTCCCTCACTACGGGGACTGATCAGAAATGACTTCAGCATGCCTGCTGAAATGCCTCCCTTGCTGATCCGGACGTATCCACGGACTGTCCGGCGAGGTCAAAACTAAATCCCATTCCAAACTCAAATTAGCCCTAAATTGACTCTTAAAGTCTTAAAGGTTAACTAAATTAACTAACTTCCCTAGTCATTAAAACATATGCTACGGTCCGTTAAAACTCACAATTAACCTATCTTTAACATCCTCAACATGTTTAAGAATATTAATTGTGTTTACATCAAACTTTCAAACTGTCTTATCTGTCTGTGTTCTTAGGTTTTTCAAATTAAATGATTGTTCAATCTTATCTGGTTTCAGCTTCACATTATTAATAAGGTATTTCAATTCACTGTACTCTTTCAAGGAACCTAGATACCTTCAATAAATATTAGCTATTATCAGGGTTAAATGACAGTTTATCACTTTTCATTATAATCCAGAAATAAGTTCTAATGTTTATCTGAAGAGGATGTAGTTAAAATAACTAAATTATTTCCAAACGCTACACTAGGTTAGGCTTGAAACCTGCTAGTTTCAGTATAATTTATCAGGACATTTTCAAAAAAATCATCTGGTTCTTCAAAGTCCTAAGTTTTTAGGGCTTGAAGTTTTCCACATTTTGGTCTTTTTTATCACAATAATGTGTCATATGTTCATCCACAGTCGTCATTTAGGACTTCATGAGGATCAGGTGATTTTTTTTTTCTTGTCATTTTGTGAAATGTTAAATATTTAAATTGAAAGTGTGTTTTCTTAAGGTTGTACTCTTGGAGTGTTTTTAAGCATACCTGATTTTGTTCTGTCATCTTTGGTCTCTCCCCTCTCCCTTTAGGGGTTCTTCCGTAGGACAATCCAGAAAAACCTCCACCCTTCTTATAGCTGTAAATATGACGGCTGTTGCATCATTGATAAGATCACCCGCAACCAGTGCCAGCTGTGTCGGTTTAAGAAGTGCATCTCTGTGGGCATGGCCATGGACTGTGAGTCCTCTCAGGCTGGTTTCTGATTGTAAGCTTAAAGTTTAGAGAGTGACTGAAGGGTTGATTCTACAAAGATTTCTTCTTCAGTGTTGTCAGATGTTTCTATGGTTTCTGAAGTATAATTACAATAATTTCATAAGTTTCAAAGCATTTTATTGACAATTATACATTAAGTTTATATAAAGAGTCAATATCCCCAGCCTTGGTCCTTCTTCTTCTAGACCTCTCCAGTTCTCCCTGCTATCAATCAGCTTCTGGTTCAAATCCTGACTGATGGAGCCCATTCCTTAACGTCAAGGCTTAGTTTGTCAGAATGTGTGAGTTTTGTTGTCCATCCACCTCTTGAGGACTGAGCAAAAGTTCTGGTCCAATTGTTTGTCATAGCAGCAGTCAAAGGAGTTGTGATCAGGTTTTGCTCAAGTGGTGCCTTTATTCCACAACTAGATCTACTTAGGAGACAGTCCTGGTGCTGCTAGACTTTCTTTGGTACCCTGAACTCTTTTTCTTTATTTACAAATTTCTAGATATTGTTCATTTTCATGCAAAAAGAGACTTTGTAATTCTGATCATTCTTTGCAACATTCTAACAGTAAACTCCCATCAGAAATGTTGAGGCAGCAACTTTGTGATGATTGATGCTTCTGTCACTCTCTAAATTTATGGTTGTTGTTTTATACAGGAATGTTAACAGTTTCATCTCACAGCCACAACCTGCCAGTCCTCAACACTACTTTGTTTTGGGGAGAACAATAATGAAGCATTACAAATGTTCCTGTTAGCTTTTGAGACATTTTGATAAAAAGTGAAACATTAAAACACACGGTAAAAATGTTTCACTCAAACCTCTTATCCTCCCACCCTGCCTCTCATCTCTCAGTGGTCTTGGATGACAGCAAGCGTGTGGCCAAGCGGCGCCTCATCGAGGAGAACCGAGAGCGCCGAAGGAAAGAGGAGATGGTGCGGACGCTGCAGACGAGGCCAGAGCCGGACAGCGCTGAGTGGGAGCTGATCAGGATGGTAACTGAGGCTCACCGGAACACCAACGCCAGCTGGAAGCAGAAACGCAAGTTCCTGGTAAACCTTTAGTTTCAGATTTACACAGCCTTTGTGATAGTGGACTGGTTTGGAGCAATAAGTAAAAATCTTATTAAGTCAAAAACAGCAGAATAATGAGTGCAGTGGTGGATTATTAGGTTTGTTTCACATCCCTGTTATCATATAAGGATTTATATATTTTTAAGAACGTATCATATGCAATGTTCACATCCTTCACATAAACCCCACTTCAGTTTTCCTTCAACAAGTCATTACAGAATGCTGTTATTGTTTCCTCTGACCTTATCCTAACATGCTTTATCTGATCTACTTCCTTATGTTTTTTTAATTGACTTTGATGTATTATGAATATTGGTAGATGATCACTTATATCACTTATTAGGAGACCACTATTAACTGCCTTATCAATTTCATTTGTATAGATATTGTCAATTAGTGTAGCACAGGTGCTGGTGACTCTGGTTGGCTGAGTGATCACAGGATATAAACTCCTACTGGACATCACATCCAGAAAATCTCTAGTCATGTTGTTTCTTTGGTTAAGTAAATCAATATTGAAATCTCCACATATTAACCAGGTTTTGTTGTCATTTAAACCATCAATGAGAGTTTCACATCTTTCTCTGAAACATTCCATATTAGAACCAGGTGTTCTATATATACAAGCTACTATAATATTTCGTGTTTTTTCCATGTCTATTTCAACAGCTACACATTCCATCACATCTTCCACAGCTACTGACATGCACTCCACTCTTTTACATTTCAAGGAACTTTTGACATACAGTGCAACCCCTCTACCTTTTTTCTTTACTCTGTTTGTATAAAACAAATCGTACCCTTCAATTTAAAAATCTATACCCTTTTCTTCATTTAACCATGTTTCAGATAAAGCAATCACTTGAAAGTGGCTTTTAAATGTTTTCATATATGCATTAATTTGATCAAAACTAGCATAAAGACTTCTACAATTAAAATGGATAAGTGAGAAATTACCTGGATCTACAGAACTATTAAACTGTTCGTTTGTATAATATTTACAGTTATCATTGATTGCATTTAGCAGATTACTATCTGGATCAATATTGTTTTCATAGTCAAGTGTTTTGTATTCTGTAACTTCAAATCTTTTCAGAGTTTTTTCTGCAGAATTTGCCATCAACTATTTTTCACAAAAGTACCTCATCTCTTGTGTTTTTCAAGAAGAGCCTTGACTCCATTCATCATTTCATGACCAGGGATTCTTCTCCGTTGAGCATGAACTGACTCCCATCCTGCGCTCCTCAGCGTTGATTCCAGATCTGCGACCTCTTCTGGAATGTTCATGTTTACTCCAAACTCACATAGTCCGATGGAAGCAGCCTGGGGATCATTATACACCTTCACTTTCCCATCTTCACAAAAGATTTTCAGTCTAGCTGGAAACAAAATCCGTGACTTCACTTTCCTTTCATTGAGGATTTTCCGCACTTCCTTGTATTTTGCCCGCTCCTTGAACACAGTGCTTGTAAAGTCCTTGTCAAAATAAATCCTTTGGTCTTTCACTTGTACATTTCTTTTTCTCCAAGCAGCCTCCAGTACTTTCTGTTTCATTGCATATGATTGGAATTGAACCAGGATTGCTCTGGGGCGCTCCCTTCGTCCCGTCTTCGGCCCAACGCTGTGTGCTCTCTCAATATGCAGTTCATCGGTCACGTCCAGTTTTTCACGAGCCAGTTTGTTCACAAACTCAGTGATGTTATTTTCTTCACAATCTTCTGGTACAGAGTAGATTCTTATATTTTTTCTGTGGGCTTGGCTTTCAAGTTCCTCACATTTCATTTCTAGTTGTTTTTGCACCTGAAGCACTTGTATCAACACTTTAGAGGTTTTCATTCCGTAGTCTTCATTCTCAGCAATTCTCTGTTCAGCTTCCTCCATTCTTTTTTTAATGTTTGCAAAATCTGCTCGTAGCTCGTTCAGTTCAGCTTTTAATGCTCCAAAACTGGCTGAAGTTTCCGTTTGAAATTCTCTCAGTTCTTTGAGTATTTCAGCCATACCTTAAGATTTATTTGGTGACGTGGGAGGATTAAATCAGAACCCATGGAATCAATTGGCTTTTTGACACAAGCTGCCAAGAAGGATTCTTTGAATAAATATCCATTTTGTTTCCTCCATAATAACTCCATGAGCTAGAACTTCCGGGTCAACTTCCTGATCTGAGCTGAGACTCTGATTGCTTCGGTCGCTAAATTCAGCGCCCCATTGAAGGGGGGTTCCAGCATAGATATCATATATATTACTAGATATCTTACCCGCGCTGTTTGTCAATGGACTCTGACGTAGCTATGCCGGTGGCCATCTTGTGAAAGCGAGCTGCCCCCTTTCTTAACATTGGTGTCAATGGAGCATGTACTATTAAATACCTCTAACTTGCTCAATTTTTAACCAATTTTCAAACGGTTTGCATTTTTATAAACGTCAGAGATGTGGCTGTAAATATATCTCAAAATAGAACAATAATGGTTGGGAAATTCATAAATTAAAAGTATCATATCTCAAGTCTATACATATTAACGTTTGTAAGAAAGTAAACCGTTTGTAAATCCGTTCATTTTTCATCGAGTTATAAATGTTTTTAGTTAAGTTGATGCTCACCTTTCATCTGCTGCCATAGAGAGCAGAACGCCAGCTCACTGTCACAAGATGGCCGCCATGTAGCTACGCTGTCGAACCCCAGATGATCCATCTAGTCTTTATATATATCTATGGGTTCCAGTGCGCATGCTCCAGTTATAGCGTACAAAACATAGGTCTATTGGTAAAGTGCGCCCGAGACATGCGCAGAAGACCCCAAAGAAACAGGAAGTACATCACATGACCTTTTGTTCCGGTACAAAAACAGTGAGAGAACATTTTAAAACTACACCTAAATGCAGATTATACACAGCACTTATAGCATGTATAATGGATAGATTGTTTAGTTAAATTTTCCTGGTTCTTTTAAAACTTTTTTGTGATTCTTATCTCCTTCTTCTTTTTCTTCTTCCTGTGAGACTGGTGGGGCAGCGCCTTAGCACCCCCTATTGACGGGCCGCCAGCATGTTGACTACAGACAACAGAATATGGCAAGATGGCGCCTGTGTTTGGTCTGCTCTTTTCTTTTTCACTTCACTGAGAATTAAACTAATTTTAATCATAAGATTACTGATCTTAGCAGACTTGTGAGCAATTTGGAAATCAGCTTGGAGAGAAGACCTGGCTCGAAAGGATGTTCATAATTTGGCTGAATTGGATGTATGGAGCCAGCTGCAGGACTCTAAAGCCATGTTTCCATAGCAGGGCTTGGTGCGGGTTGGATCAGATCCTCGTAGACCGGTACGAGTCCTCTATTTCAGTTGAGCGTTTCCATCAGTTGTCGACCCTCACTTGGCAGGCGGGGTTAAACGTAAATGCGTATCGTCACATCATACCAGCGCTGTCCTTATATGGGGCTTTTAATTTCTTCAGCTTGACCCGGCCAACACTTTTCCACCATTCGCTGGAATCCTTCAGCTCTATCCGAAACTTCTTTATAAACTCTTTCATTTCCTACCGATCCAACTAGCTTATCCTGAACGCAGCTGATCACTGAATGTTTGGAGCTCTTAAAGTGATCAAACCTGGTGCTACTCGCTGGCATTTTATCACTTCCGTGTACAACAATGGTCGGATCTCTGTCGACAGACCCAGGAGGCATACGGGTCTAGATCGGTGAATGAATCCCTCGCGGACCCGGTGCTGCTGCAGGGTCCAGCCGCGGATTCACCCTCGCGGTCCACGGCTCGACCAGCCGGGTCCAGCTGCGGACCGTGAGTCCAGCGTTACAGGATGGATTGTTAACTTCTCACTATAATAATAATAAAATAACTTCTCACTATAATAATAATAAAATAACTTCTCACTATAGTAATAATAAAATAACTTCTCACTATAATAATAATAAAATAACGGCACTCTGGGGTTTGTTTTGCTTGTCACAAGCAGTGATCAGTGGACTGTGTTTTAACGCCACAGCTCCGCCCAAACCGTACCCGCTCTATGGACCCACAGCTGAGGAGGACAGTTCATGGACCATGAATGGAGTGGTATGGAGCGGTTGTATGGACCGGTTTTACAATGGAAACAGACAAAATAGCTATCCGACCCAAACCAAACCGTACCAAACCCTGCTATGGAAACATGGCTTCAGACAGAGAGAAAATGGTTCCCTGTCTGAAGCCAAAACAAATCCAATAATCTTATCTTTTGGACTCCCTGCCAACCTTGATGTTGGGACCTTCACTGGTAGAGCATCCAAACACCTGTAGACAGGCAGGATATGGAATAATAAAGAACAACAGATATTGGGGCGGCATTAGCTCAGTTGGGAGAGTGGCCAGTCTGGTAACCGGAGGGTCACCGGTTCGATCCCCAGCTCTGGCTGTGTCCTTGGGCAAGACACTTCACCCACCTTGCCTGTGTGAATGTGAGTGTGACTGTGTGTGAATGTTGGTGGTGGTCAGAAGGGCCGATGGCGCAGAATGGCAGCCTTGCTTCTGTCAGACTGCCCCAGGGCAGCTGTGGCTACAGACGTTAGTCGTAGTTTACCACCACTGGTGAGAATGACTGTGTGAATGAATAATGCAACTCTGTAAAGCGTCTTTGAGTGACCTAGAAAAGAGCTATATAAAACTGATGCATTATTATTATTGTTGTTATTATTATATCAGTGTTTGCGAAAACACGCCGGACCGTCGGACATTACCGACGTAAATTAAAATTGTCCGACGTAAAACTGAAGCACGCCGGACACTTTGACCGGCGTGCGTGCTTCTCCAGCTCTCTCTCTCACCTCACTTGCTCACTCTCTTTCTCTCCTGTCGTTCTCACGCGCCTCTCGCTCGGGCACCTACTTTCCTCACCTCTCATTCACGCGCCTTCGCTCACGTGTCGATGAGAAATGTCAAAGTATTCCTGCAGACTTCGTTTCCTCTGATTATTTAGGTAATCTGGGGTGATTTATTTTGCTCTGGAGCTTCTAGGTGGACGACGTAGACTCTCTGACGTCACAGCGTTCAGGTTCAGACGTGAGATCTGCGTTGGCCTCTCTTCTCTAATATTAGCTTCCTAAACGAACTGTAACCACCACGGTTTAGTTTTTATTCAGTCCGTTCTTCCTTGTCCATCATTATTTAATTATCTAAACACAGCTCCGTCGGACAATGTTAAAAAACATCGGGTCCGACAACTGTCCAACGTGTTTCTATGGTGATGAGGCAGAGAACAGCTGATCTGAACGTGCAGCTGATCAGGCCCCCAAACAAAGCCCATATGATCTGTTAACTATTAACTGGTTATTTAGGATGAGAAACCAAACTACATGAGAATGACGTATTAAGAATGAAGGAGTGAGAACAGGAGGATAATCTGTGAACTCCATTCTCCTGTTATGGTAACAATATATAATATTAATAATAATAATAGTTTAGAATAGAATAGAAATCCTTAATTATCCCTCAGTGTGGAAATTCAGGTGCACAGCTGCAAAGTTACAGGCAAATCAAAACATAAAGATTCACTAAATATAAATAAAAATCTGAATAACTACCTGACTGTAAAGTAATTTAGAGCATAAACAATAATAACAGCATAATAAAATACTGCTCAATCATTAAAATGCCATACAGATCCTGATTCACAGAAATGTGAAACTGAACAGGATTCCTGAGTGAAACTAGACCAGCAGCATCCTGGGTCTTTAGAGTCAGACTGACTCAGTATTATGGTGGTCTGAGTGAAACTAGACCAGCAGCATCCTGGGTCTTTAGAGTCAGACTGACTCAGTATTATGGTGGTCTGAGTGAAACTAGACCAGCAGCATCCTGGGTCTTTAGAGTCAGACTGACTCAGTATTATGGTGGTCTGAGTGAAACTAGACCAGCAGCATCCTGGGTCTTTAGAGTCAGACTGACTCAGTATTATGGTGGTCTGAGTGAAACTAGACCAGCAGCATCCTGGGTCTTTAGAGTCAGACTGACTCAGTATTATGGTGGTCTGATGTCGCTCTATGAGTTGTTTATTACCTCTTGTTGCCTGTCTTTTTAGTGTCTTTTAAACTGCTGACAGTTCTTTTCATTGACTTTTAGGCGAATCATTTAAGATATTTTTGCCTGTTGTTCTTATCTTTGAATTGTTCTGTTTTATTATTGTATTTACTGTCTGTATTTGACTTTGTTCAGCGCTTTGGACTGCTTTGATTGGTGGTGGGAAGTTGCTATACTGTATTAATCAATAAATAAATGAATGATTATTGTTTTTAAAGGACTAAGTGGGAAAAAATGACCATATTCTGATCTAGTGTCTCATAGAGGTCACTATAATAACCACTATATTAAATAGATACAGATCTGCAGCACGTGAGGACATTGTCCTACGTTAGTCAAAAATGTCCTGCCTGAGACGCTCCCACGTCTGCCAGTTTGGCAGGCGTGGCTCAAAAGTTTTCGCGAACACTGTGATAAGAACTGCCCTGTACTGGTTTGTAGAAAAAAGAAAAATATTAATGTAGAACCATGGTTAACTAAGGGACTACTAAAATCTTGCGAGAGGAAAAATAAATTATACAGAGATTTTGTCAGACTTCGAACTAAAGCCACAGAAATGAAGTACAAGATATATAAAAATAAACTGACAACATTAATGAGACAAGCAAAAAAAGATTATTATAATTTAAGGTTGAAGGAAAGCACAGGTGACATGAAAAGAACATGGAGAATTCTGAATAGTGTCATAGGTCTCAACATGCCCATTATCCAGATTTCTTTACTAAAGGAGATGAGATCTTGAGGGATAGAAGTGAGGTGGTAAATGAATTTAATTCATTTTTTGTAAGCATAGGACCAAGTTTGGCCAAATCTGTGGAAACACAAACTAATTAAGGTGGAAAAATACAAGGAGGGAGTAGAATTCTACAGTCGATGTTTTTAGGGGTTGTAAGTGAAAATGATATCTTGACGATAGTAAAGAAAAGTAAAAATAAAACATCCATTGACAGTGATGGGATTGACATGATGATTGTAAAGAAAACAATTGATTATGTTGTTAAACCATTTACTTATATTTGTAATTTGTCTGTTCAGCGTGGCATATTTCCAGAAAAAATGAAAACTGCAAAGGTAATTCCAATATTTAAAAATAGTGATAGACGTAGTTTTGATAATTACAGACCGATCTCAGTGCTTCCACAGTTTTCTAAAGTGCTAGAGAAATGGTTTGTTCAAAAACTAGACGGCTTTATTGAGAAGAAGAACCTGCTGAGTGAGAGTCAGTATGGATTTCGATCACATAAATCTACATCCCTGGCATTACTAGAATTAAATGAAGAACTTACATCAGCAATAGAAAGGAAACAATACACAGTGGGTTTGTTTATTGATTTAAAAAAAGCATTTGATACCATAGATCACAGTTTGTTACTCTCTAAACTGAAGGATTATGGGATAAGAGGGATAGCTCATGACTGGTTAAACAGTTATTTGACTAAAAGAAATCAATTTGTACAATTAGATGATGAAATTTCAAATTCTCTAGAGATTACTCATGGAGTCCCACAGGGGTCAGTGTTGGGGCCTAAGCTTTTTATTTTGTATATTAACGACATTTGTGATGTGTCCAAAGTATTACAGTTCGTATTGTTTGCTGATAATACGAATATATTTTGTTCTGGGAATGACTTAAAAACAATTTTAGAAAAATTTTTAGGTTTGTGAGATGTCTAAACTCAAGAAGTGGTTCAAGGACAATAAATTATTTCTCAATTGGAATAAAACAAAATTCATGGTTTTTGGTAACAGGAAAATTGATGACTCTGTCACGTTGTCTATTGATGATGTTTTAGTTGAAAGAGTAAATGAAGTCAGATTCTTAGGGGTTGTCTTGGACCATAAACTTAATTGGAAATCTCACATAAAATATATAAAACAAAAACTTTCTAAAAGTATTGGTCTTTTAAACAAAGTCAAAAGTGTTCTAGAAACATCAACACTTCAGACATATCACTCATTTATTGTACCATATTTGACTTATTGTATAGAGGTTTGGGACAATACATATAAAACAAATACTAATCCTTTGTTTCTGTTACAGAAGAAAGCTTTAAGAATTTTACATAAAGAACATACTAATAGATTGTTTGTTCAGTCAAAAATTATAAAATTCAGAGATTTGGTTGATTTGAAAACTTTACTAATTGTGTTCAAGGCTAGAAATAAGTCACTGCCAACACAGTTACAGAAGTTTTTTGTTTTGATCACAAATAATGAAAAAAGTAGAAAGAAATCTGAGTTTAAAAGAATATTTGTTCGTACTACATTAAAGCAAATGTGCATTTCAATATATGGTGTAAAACTATGGAATAACCTGGATGATGATTTTAAAAAAATGTGCAACTACTGATCAATTTTAAAAAATGTATAAAGAAAAAATGCTAAAATCCTATGATCTTGTGAGTTAATGATAGAGGATTGATATGTTTTAGTTCTGTATTGTTTGTGAAGAAAAAGCTGTTTACTTTTTGTGTATAAGGCCATTTTGTAATTTATTTTGTCATTAGTTGAAGGGGGTTATAGGTCATAAAAGATTTTTTCTTCTTCCTCCCCCTTTTCACTCAAATGATTTGTATTCTGGTTGGTATTTTGATTTGACGTTTGTATATTGAATTTTTTGAGTGAAATAAACTTATTGAATTGAATTGAAATTGAATTGAATCAACTCGATGGTGAGTGACTGATTGTTTTTCTTTTATTGTGTTAACAATGTGTCTGTCGCAGATTTTCGCTATTGAAAACTCCTATCAGCAAATGGCAGAGGCTAGCTGTGCTAAGTCCTGATGAGTGAATTTACCTTAAATAGTGACATGTCTCTGTTATCATTGTGGCCGAATGTTAAAGGAATACTGATACTGTTGATTGAATTCTTTTGTTCATAGTTTAGCCCATTTTGAGAAGTTGTTGTTACTTTTCCTAGCGGCTTATGGGAGTTTTTGTATGAGTGGCCTAAAATCGTAATTTAACTTATTTTGATGGGACCCATCAGTGGATTTGACATTATTTTGTTGTTAACTCACATCATTAGTTGAGCTGATGTCATAACTTGCTTGGTTAGTGTTTGTTGTCTGAATTGTAACAATTATCTGACTGTGTTAGTTATAGATGGATTTATTTTGACCTTGAAACTCTTAACAACTTCTGTTGTGATCACATTGTGGTTGTTTTTTTGTTTTGTTTTTTTTGTATCTGATTATATTGATATACTTCATGTAGGCCCTGCCTAAGGTCTCCTCATAAAGACCTTGTGATTTCTTTACTGCTTGATGTATAGAATTAGAGCTAACAGCAACACATTTTTAGTGAACTGGTGGTAGGGATTTATAACAGCAAATTATTCAGTCAGATGAAAATATTTTGCTTCATTCCCTGCCCTAGTGGTGATGATGTGTGATTTTTTTGTGCATCTGAAATCTGACTTGCAAAAAATGCACCCCACCCAAAAAAAAATTTTACCAGCCGCCACTGGTGGACGACTGGACAAAAACCACAGCTTTAAAACGTTGATCCCATCTCGTTTGCTTGTTTCACACCCTGAACTGACAGTCGTTTCCTCTCCACCTGAACGTTTTTGATCTTCTCAGAACCTTTCAGTTTACCTACTTTGTGAACTGAACATGTTCAGAACTGGTTACCCAACTCTAAAATGAATAAATACCTTGATATAAAGGTCAGACCACAGTTACCAGGCAACCAGTTTGTAAAAGCACAGGCGCTTTTACAGCTGAATACATACTGTATTTCTAAAAGTTCACAGAAATTAAAGAAGAAAAGAGAAGAGAAGAACTCTCAGGACAAAAGACCAGAGTCTGTACTTGGAGAGAAGTGTTGGAACTGAATGAGGTTCAGTGGAGAGCTGCTGCAGCAGCAACAACATAACATCACAGATTTACTGTCAGTTGATGTGTTTCTTCTTTTGGTCCCTGCTAGGAAAAAAGCTTTGCAGCCAGTTGAAGACAAACAACCTCACTAATCTAGTTTGTCCATAGATTTAAGTAGAATTCCTTAGTGGTTGTTTTTGGAAAATATAAAGGAAAGATGCTGCTATACTGGGCTCTTTTAAAAACTCAGCTGTGAGCAAGAAACTACAGGTTTCTATCAGCATTTACGTATTTAAAGAGCAAACCACTTTTTATTGGATAGTTAATAAAACTGTGAAAATGACTTTTTATTGTTTTTTAAATTAGATTTTTTTTTTAAAGCAGTATTTAACAAAATTCCTGCATAGCTCCCTACTGCCCCCTACTGGTTAAAAGTGTAATTTCTATGGTCATAATCCTCATGCAGCCTTCTACTGCTCCAGCTGCTTTTCAGCTAATAATCTCATCAGACAAGGTGTTGTACTTTACATTTCTTTGGAAACTATTTTTTATTACATTTTGAGAAAATCATTTATATGATACCTTAATTACAGACTGCTTTAATATTTGCTTATTACCGGTAATCAGGAATTAAAGTTCTCTGTGACAACATATTTCAGTCAATTGGAAAAAAAAGAGAGGAAAAAGAAGCTCTGGTCAATTTCCTCTCTCTCTGCTCAGTCTCTGGCTGAGTGGGCTCACCTCCCTCCTCCTCCTCTTTTTCTCTCTCACTGAGACTGTGTGTGTTGTGTGTTTGTCGGGCCAGTACCGTAATTACACGTCAGATGCGCAGCTTCAGAAACGGGTCCTGTCTGTGGACGCCAGGCAGCGCTGGATTCTCTGGTGTTTTTCAGGCTTGAGGAAGAATGCGTGTGTGAATGTGAGCGACGCGCTCACCTGTACAGAGCTCACACTGAAAACACTGCAGCCGCAGCGGGTCCATTAATCCTAAATCATCGAGGTCCGACAGAAGTGTCGGCTCGTACTAGACTACAAGAAACCCAGACCCTACTCTGAAAAGAAAAAACAGAACCGAATCGAGCCAAAAACCCAAACCAGTCTGAAAACGCCAGAAGCTGGAGCTGGACTTTGCCATCAGGTGTTTTAATCCTCAGTGAACCTGTAACTTTGAGGTGGAGCGGACATCTGGGACTGCTCGCGGTCAAAGAGCTGCTTCCTGCTGCCGTTTGACCATAAACCATGCGCCCCCTGCTGAGGTGCGATAGTAAGACGACCCCCCCTTTTCAAAATTATTTTTAATGAAAAAGCCTCATCTTATATGCGGGCAAATACGGTAGATAATTTTATTTGTTTGATTCTTACATTGTGATTTGGCAAATTACTTAATTTTTGTTTATGTATTTCAATTTTTTTTTTTTTGCTCCCTGATATGTTTTAAAATAAATAATACATTATTAAATCATTATATTAGCACTCTCCCTGTCTCTGTACTGAGTAGACATTTTAGAATATTTTATTAGAGTCCCTCTCCTTACATCTGGTGTGTTCTGTGCTTGTAGCCAGACGATATTGGCCATGGTCAGATGGTGCCCACGTCAGATGGAGATAAGGTGGACCTGGAGGTCTTCAGCGAGTTCACCAAGATAATGACCCCCGCCATTACTCGTGTTGTTGACTTTGCCAAGAAACTGCCCATGTTTTCAGAGGTAGGTGGTACACTGGGAGGGGGGAGGGTGTTGCTCAGAGGTCAAGAATCTCACTGTTGTTGACAAATTACAAACAGCATTTAGGAGGGAGTTTGCAAAATGTCTCAAAATAGGGTTCTCAGTTTCCTTGCACAAGTTGCAAGGCCTTGCCATTGTACTTGAAACGTTGTGGGTGTCTGAAAACCTCCTCATGAATCCAAGTTGTGAGAGCACCTGATGTTCCAAGATCAAACAAAAACATCAGCAGGAGATGCAAACAAGTTCAGAAGCGTGTAGCTAAGAGCTGTTGTTACTACATTGCAACAAGAGCATCTGCACAACATTTTGTGCAAATGTCAGAACGTATGAGGCAGTTTGCAGTCAAATGCTATATTTTCTCTTAATTTCGTGTTTCTAATTAGTCATCAGTTGTCACAGCCTATTGACTTCAGCTTCGTCCCACATCAACCACTAAAGCCTTTCTACACCATGTTCAGTGACGGGTCATTCAAAGTTACACTCGGTGTTGTGGAGTTTTGCTGGAACACCTCAGACACTCTGATTAGAGAGCGAGGCCGGACACATTGGATCAGCTTTAATGAAGAAGCACACTCCAGATTCCATACAGCTCTGTTACATTAAAATGCTGCTGACAGTGTGTTTCTGTCTGGTAACTGAAATGAACAGAACACAGTATAAATAAGAAGATGCACTAAGTTAATAAACAGACTTAGCTTCAAATAAAATAACAGTTGGTACATCAGTTTGCACATTAAACGTCAAATAGACACTGCTACACAAGTATTGCTAACTTATATTAGTGCCAAATGTTACCACTTCATTTGCATATCAATAGCTAGTTATCGTTGTTGGGTTGTTATAACCCATTTTTAACACAAATGCAGACAGACTTAAATTTAAAGAAAACAAAACTGCCACAAACAGATCAATATGTATTCCCAAGGACCCCTTAGCTGCCTGACACTGGCACTTGAAGATCACACCCCATCACTTCTCATTCCAGCGTCCAACTATGACATATGAACCAAAACAGTCCACCGGAGTAGAATGGGGGCTTTAGTAGTCTCAGGAGGGCTGGAGGAAGATCTGCCATCATGGGAACCGAAGGCTTTCCTCCTCATGTGGTGCAATCTGGGCAGGTCCTTTGATATTTCTGCCTGTCTCCTCTAGCTTTGAGGGGTTTGACTTCTTCAATAAAGCTCTCTGCTTGGCTGGACTTCAGCCAAGCAGATGGAGATCAGGAAGAGGTGAGAATAGGTCAGCAGCTGTCCTGTGAAGTAACTGGTGCATAGCTTTTACCAGGTCAGTTCAGTTGTTGAACTGTGAGATGTTGAGCAGTACCTTTGATGAGCATGCTTGTGTGAGGCCTAAGAAGATTAGTTTTTTAGCTCAGAAGTGTCTGATAGGTTTACAAAGTCTGAAGCTGGAGGCCATTCATGTGGTGCAGAGCAGAGGAAAGCAGGACCTTGGATCCACCAGCTTGGAGCAGCGAGCTCAGTCAGAGTCTTACTCCTTGTTAAGTTATCAGAAGGGTTGTTGTGTCCACATAATGCCAAGTGTGTGAGGCAGTCAACTATTGGATCTCTGAGACCCTGGTCCCAACAAAGACCTTCAACCAGCAGGACTAAGATGTCAGCCAGGTCAGGACTGTAGTTGAATCAGTCCAAAGATACGTCTTTGTGATGTTTAAAGTGAGCTCCTGATGAATGAGGGAGTACAGCTGAGCTCCTGTTAGTCCTGCACAGAGATCTAGACATGACATTGACTGTTGGCGCTTTGGGGCTATTCTTGATCTGGCCTTGACAAATGAGACACGAACTGCATTGTTGGCTTTTGTGGCAAGATAGGCAGCTGAACCATTACATTACATTACCATTACAGCTGAACCAGCTAACCAAGGCCTATTCATCCTCCACGAGAAGAAAGACATTTGTTCTCGCTGGGGAGCTCTGAGAACAAGAAAAAAAGTTTGCTTCGGCAGGAATCATTCATACTCCCCAAGAACTCAGCTGTCGAACTCCTTCAGCAACGTGTCAAACTGGTGTTCGTATCAGGCGTGTGTATGTGTGGAGAGGAGGGTGAGTGCGTGTGCAGTTTAAAACGATTTGTCCTCGCTACTTAAGGAGGCATACGGGTCTCCGGCGCAAACTCTCGTGGCCTGCCCTGGTCCGCCTAGCGCGGGTCGATCCAGATCGTGACTCCTCGAGTCCGTCAGCACAAAACAGCACAGCAGGTGCCGGAGAAAACCATCAACCGCTACCCGCAAAACCACACTCATCCTCCCTTTCTGACCAATCGCAGCAGTTGTTCTCGGACATCCTGCTGACAAAAGTTTGGCTCAGCTGATGTGCACAAGAACAAGATGTTAGTGCTGCTGAACTGGGTCTGCGAGAACAAAATGACGTCATTTTGTTCTCAGAGACCCCCAGCGAGAACAAAGTTTCTTTCTTCTCGTGGAGTATGAATTGGGCATATGCCTGTTCTGATGCATCACAAAAGACACAGAGAATCTTCCAATGGAGCATATGCTTGGAGAATGGCACATTTGCCAGTTCTGGAAGCTCTCTCTTCCAGCTTAACCAGGCCTCCATGATCTTTGAAGGAAGGTTAGAAGCATCTCAGCTTCTCTTCTTGCATCATTGTACTGGATGATGATCCCGAGCAGGTTGTATTGCTTGGCGAGCCCCTTGTAGACATGGCGAATGGTAACTGTTTGACTCTCTGGAGGTTTGGCTCAGAAGATGACTTGGTTGGTTGGACAGTGCCACCGTAAGCAGTTGCAGTTCAGGGCTTTTCTCTGCACTCTTGGAGTGGGCAGTAGGAGGTAGATGAGCAATGACATTGCTTGTCGATTGACAGTTGACAAGATGTCTTCATTACCTTCAACATGGTCTTTAATAACGAATCAGCAATTGTTAGTGGGTGTTTATCACAAATACAGTCAGACATCAAAAGAAAAGAAAACAAACTTCCACAAACAACTCAATATATATTCCCAAGGACCTCTTAGCTTCCCAACAAAGTCCCTGATCTAAATAAATAAATTCTTGTCAAAGGCAGGTTCCAGACTTGAATGTTGCAGAGGGTGATTGTACTCTAATGAGAAGCACTGGAGTGATACAGATATGTTTAAGAGATCTCTCACTGGAGAGCAGTGGTGTCTAAAGCCTGTCCTCAAGGACCGGTATGCAGTATGTTTTTTTTCCCTTCCTGGCTTAAACACAATGAATCAATGGTTGAATCACCTGTTCTGCATGTCATCAAGCTCTGCTGAAGGCCTTTAATCAGTCATGGACTGAAAACAGGTGTGTTGAAGCAGAGAGACCTCTAAAACATGCTGGATACCAGCCCTCCAGGATCAGGATTGGACACCACTGCCGTACGGCAACAGGAGAAGTGTGGTTGAAGCAACAGTTTGGGTTTGGTTCACTTGGGGTCTGATAGTAGAGAGGTGCCAAAAGTTAGCAGGTAGAGAGAAGACAGAGGTCAGGCAAGGATCCTAAACCATAAGATCAGAGTCGATGAGAAAATTCAGGCAGGGGCAGGCAAAGAGCAGGGGTCCAGAAGGCAGAAACAGGGTCCAAAGCTCAAAGGTTTGGCTTGGAAGTGCTGGATATTGTCTGCATGAGCGTCAGATTATCTGGCACAGAGCCTACATCCTGGAGGGTACAGGTGGAGATCATTAGACAGGTACAGGTGAGCATGATTAGGTGATTGAGGTAGTATAGAAAAACAACATGTACTCAGACATGAAGACAATCCAATAGCAAGGATCAAGACACATGTTCAAGATTTTCACAAACAAAAAAACTTGGTTTATCTGTTTGTGGGAAGAAGGTGGAGCAGAAAGAATGTTTCATCATCAACCAGATCATAAAGAGACAAAGAAAAGATTTTTCTTAATTCAGACAAAAGTGCCTGACTTTCACTGGGTGTTCACTAATAGATGCTTTTATTTATTTGTAATTATTATTTTAGCCAACACAAATTGAAATACATTGATCATGTGTGCAAAAAAAGTATGATAGGAGGAGAAGGAAGCAGAATTTAGTTGTTTAATCCTTTTTGGAGAAGAGGTGGGATTTATGTTTTCATTTTAAAGATTGATTAGTTTTTTGTTTTTGAGCAACTAAAATGGATTAGCATTTTTGAAATAGAAGAATAAAGTGAAATCTTGTCAATAGAGATTCTTTTAATTGTGTAGTTAGATGAGGTCAGTGCTGTTTAGATCTTTGATATACCACTAGAGGGCAGCAGATATGTGAATCTGACATAATAGATAATATCACATTAAAACCATTTAAAACAACTCTTGATTCCTATTATAAACTTTGATGGTGATGACTCTTTATATTAGACTTAAATCATATGTATTTAGAATAAATGTTTGATATCTTACTGTTAAAACTACTAATTTAGTTTCTGTAGTCTCATCTCTCCTTTGAGATTTTGAGTTTTCTATATTTGTTTATGTTTGCTAGCTGCCTTGTGAAGACCAGATCATCCTGCTGAAGGGCTGCTGCATGGAGATCATGTCGCTGCGCGCCGCCGTACGCTACGACCCTGAGAGTGACACGCTGACACTGAGTGGAGAGATGGCGGTGAAGCGTGAACACCTGAAAAACGGTGGGCTGGGAGTTGTGTCAGATGCCATCTTTGACCTGGGAAAGAGCCTGGCTCAGTTTAACTTGGATGACACAGAGGTAGCGCTGATGCAGGCCGTGCTGCTCATGAGCTCAGGTGAGATGGTCTGGGGACCTCAGTGTGAATGCTGAGGTTCATATAACTATTTAACACCAGCTGTATCCAGTCTGAGCCACTGTTTCTAAACTTCTAGGAGCTCTGTCTTGATAACAAGATTTGTATTTTCCTCAAAAAGCTGCAGTAGTGTAGCATTTACAGTTTTTCTGCCCTCTGGTGGAGGGTTTTAGTACTGAAGTTGGCAAGTGCACATTTTTAGTTTTATTTCTGTTGCATTATTTTAAATTGCAAAATAAATGTACTATAAAAATAAATGATTGTTGTATTAACATTAGCCAACAGCACACCTGTGCAATATTCATGCTGTGTAATCAGCACCTTGATATGCTACACCTGTGAGGTGAGATAGATGATCTCAGCAGAGAAGTGCTCAATAACTGAGGTTTAGACAGATAAGTCAGCAGTATTTGAGAGTAAAGAGTCTTTTGTGTCTGTAGAAAATGTTTTAGATCTTTGAGTTCAGCTCATGAAAAATTATATATATATATATATATATATATATATATATATATATATATATATATATATATATATATATATATATATATATATATATATATGTATATGTATATACGTATACCCATGAGCGTAGATTTGGCATGGATGGAGCGAAGGTGACGTGTCCCCACCAATACGCAGCTATCACTGAATTGTCCCCACCAATAGTTTGATCCAAGGGTGCAGACATAGCGCTGGATCCCCACCAATCATACGTGCAGCCCAGAGGACCAGGTGCTGTGCTGCTGTGCACGGAGTCCGCGGACTCCGTGCACAGCACGGACCTGTATCCAGGGTAAGGAGGCATGTCTGGATTGTCCAGCGCGAGCTCCTCGCGAGTTGTCTACACCGATGCCCTGGGTCTGGATGAGGACTGGCACTGGTGATGGTAACTTTGGGCCGGTCCCCGGACCGGGACCAGGACGGATCGCTTCGATCTGCACTTCCTGTATCGGCGAATGATTGAACATAGTGGAAATGATAGTGTTCTGCTGTAATCCTGCTCAAACAGCCGTGTAATGTGACTTTTACAGTGACATTAGGGTTATGTACTAACATTTGCACGGTTTCTCCAAACTAAAGTTATTCAAAGACTTAACCCTTTGATAGAACCCAGCTTCAGAACATCTGAACTTTTGAACCTTTGTGGTTTTTATTGTTTCAGACCGCTCTGGGCTGACGAGCATGGAGAAGATCGAGCAGTGGCAGGAGGCCTACCTGCTGGCGTTTGAGCACTACATCAACCATCGTAAGCACAACATTTCCCACTTCTGGCCCAAGCTCCTGATGAAGGTGACAGACCTCCGGATGATTGGAGCGTGTCACGCCAGCCGCTTCCTCCACATGAAGGTCGAGTGTCCCAACGAACTCTTTCCGCCGCTTTTCCTGGAAGTGTTTGAGGACCAGGACATGTGACTTTAGGACACGTTTAGCGGACATGTTGGTGTAGGATGAAAAACGTAACTGGATTCAGTGACTGGTAACTCTTTCTGTGTGCCCTTTTTGTGTTCAAACACAAAACTCATCATCTGCCACCAGCAAATGCACATCAGCATCACCACACACTCTGACAGGTGTTTGTGTCTCAAAGCCACTGCCAGAAGGGTTCAGGAGATCTATATGCAAACACACGTTGCATCTGAATGGGTGGCTGTACTGGTCCTCCTAATGCAGAGGGGCTTCTGGCTGCTGAACCACCTTCAACCTCAAACTAGTGTCTTTTTGTTTTCTTCACATCTCAAATCTGACCTTTGACCTGTCAAACAGCCCTTATCCCACCCCTGCAGGCACACGCTACTTTATCTCCTAAAGCCTCCTGTTCCTGCGCTCTGCCGTGGTTCTGTGTTTATCAGCCCGCCTTCACCCAGAAACACAGAATGTTCATCAAAGCACACCCGATACTGTTACCTCAGACCTGATGAGAAAGCTTTCCTCATTTAGTTTAGGTCCAGTTAGACAGCATGGAGCCACAGAGTCCATAGTTACCGCTGTGTTCTTGTTAGAAGTCTGATCTAGAACCTTTTATCAGGTGTTACAGCTGCAAAGGACATGAAATTCATATCGTGCTCTGTAAGATCATGGTGTTTCAGTAAGCGCTGAAGAATTAGTATGGAATCAGAGCAGCGCCATAAAAAAAATTAACCTGAATGAAGCAAAAATCCACCTGATTTCTAGAGCTGTTTGATCCAGTTCAGGGTCACAGGGATCGGCCATCAATCTACAGGTAACACGACCCCTGAAAGTCCAGAACAAAGACCTGCTCAGGGAAAACATGGAACCTTCACATCAACCAGTCCTTGCTGGGACTCAAACCCAGGACTTCCAGGGATCATCTAAGTATATTCTAGGCTTGGGTGGTATCCAAATTCTGATAATGGCAAACTTCCTCCACATTTTCCCACAATATACGGTATTACCATGACCAGGGTTGGACTGGGACCATAATTCAGTCATGGCTCCCACCATGAGCACTTACAGCTGATGGTCGGTTCAGACGGCTACCGCTGTTGACTGAAGCGCTGTAAGCTTGCAAACACACCCACGGCTGTATGAGCTCGCGTCACAAGGAAGTGAGTAAAACGAGCCGCTCAGATAGCGGGCTGCGCGAGCGCCCCAGACCGGCCCAAAGTTACCATCAGCTCACCAGCAGTCCCGCCCTGACTGTGCAATTTTTTCATGACGTATTGAAACTAATACCGTTGCTTTTTTTAAACACTGAGTGTATACAGTATTACCATAATACCACCCAAGCCTAGTATGTTCATTAGCAGAATTAATGATTAGCTAATTTTAGCTGTACCTCTCTACGGGCATTTTTTTTTTTTTTTTTTTTTGTATTTTAGGTCTTTAATTTAAATTCTAGGTTTTTAGTAGCTTTAGTATCTGATTCATGTTCTGACCGGGCCTAAAATCTAAATGAATGTAGAGATTTAGCAGCTAATAGAAAGTAGAGGTTTGAGTTCCCTAACCCTTTATGATCCTGGTCTAACTTTATTCCTCTGCTGTTTACAGGAAGCACTTTTTAGTCATTACATCCAAAGAATAAAAAGATTATAGAGTTTGTTGCCTACAGAGAACATCTGCTTGAGTTTATAAATGGCCAGAATACCTCTTATTACCTCATACACACACACACCTGTTGAGTTTTCTGGAGTTAATACTGTGACTTTTTAGTTTAGTATCTCATTCTATAAACACACTGGGCTGCACACACACTGTGTGTGTTGAGTCTATCTATCGCTCCGTCGTGTTCTTTCTGTAATGGTCCTGTGTCGAAGTGGGCTGGAGTTCTGGGTGGTGGTGGGTCACTCACCTCTGCAGGTTTTCCTCTCTACCCTTACCCATCTGAACCCTACAGATTCTACCTCACCTCACATCTCTGTGCAGCTGCCTGTCTGAATGCAACACACACACACACACACACACACACACACACACACACACATATTAACAGCATCCAGCAGGTCTCTTCAGAAGTGGATCAACTGTCCTGGCAGACTTTGCGACTCCTCTCCACATATATTTGTTCACCACTGCGTGGGACCAAGAGTTGCTCAACACACTTTTCTTACTCTGGATTTTGATTTGATCACAGACTGAACACTGAGGAGAAGTGTCTGGAGAACAATGGGACTCCAGGTGAAGCCATGTCAGGACTGTAGTGGGTGGAGGATGGAAGGTTTGGGGAAATGAAACAACTCGTTGCATCACACTGAAACAGACCAAATTGTTCCCCAGCTTTATGTCAGAACGTCCTGCCCCAGAACTACAGCACTAAACACACACTGCTGTAAGGATCTCCACCAACCTTCTCCCTGATCGCATCCACACAAAAAAAAGATCAGGTACTTTATTTGCACTAAAACCACAATGTCTGTATCCTCAGCATCTGTTTCCTGTTTGTGTAGCAGCTCAGTTCTGACTGAAAAACACACAGCTCAGAACATGGCCCTGAGGTGCCCCGATTAGTGTTACCAATCAGTGTTGCAGGGTATTTAAACAGAACATGCTGATAACACACACACACACGTAATGATGTGTGATGAGCTGGACTGGGGTCGTTGACTCAGTTTCACTGTGAATAAAAGTGGTGATGGAGCTGATGGAGGGTCGGACAGAATCAGAGATAAACTGATGCATTCATGTGCCTCACAGAGTCCAGTGGGCAAAGCCTTTAACGTCAGCTGGTTCAAAAACAGAGTCTCAGACAGCTTCATGAGCTCAGAGTCATTTACTAAAACTAGGCTGGAAAACCCTGAAACCCAATCTTAAAGTGATTTAAAAGTGTGTAAATTTGAAATTAGAGAAGGTGTAAGAACCGTGTTTATAGACTTGGGGGCATGGGCGTAGATTGGACATGGATGGAGGTGACGTGTCCCCACCAAAAACTTGATCCAAGGGTGCAGAAGTAGCGCACTAATAATATGTGCAGCCCAGATGACCGACGTGCTGTGTGTGTCCAAAGGAAGGAGGCATGTCTGGATTGACCAGTGCGAGTCCCTTCATGATGCACGCCATCATGTCCATGCTTCCAGACACGCCCCCTCCACCTGGACAGAGGCCCACGCTGAGCTGCTCACGCTGACGGCACCTGCTCTGGGTCCGGATGTGAACCGGTAAAGGTACTTTGGGCCGGTCATACAGCCCACTATTGATCCTGTTTTGTTGCACGCTTGAAGCAACCCCTTCCCCCAGATCTGGAACTGCATGTTTTAGACTCGGTCATTAAGGATGGGTGGACATTTGAAGCAGAAGTTTTCAGGAAACATTGAGAACATCTGGATGCTGAAACAGGAAGATTTTTTTATAAATTTTAATCAGCTGACATTAAAATCCAGCCCTTTTATATTTTCTGATGTTTTTTTGTCCACCTGATATAAATATTTAAAGCTATTTATGCATAGATGTATAAATGTTGCCGGTGTAGGATGTGGCTGCTTTGTGTCTGTCCTGGTTGAATCGCATCACTTGCATTCAAATCTGCATTTGTTCCTTTCTGTTTTCAGCTGGATGATACCAGGTAATCTTTCTAAACCAGTGACCTTTTCCATGTGTCTAAATCAAGTCACCTGTTCAGTATTTCTTTATGTGAGACTGAGATCCACTTCCCAATCTGTAGTCTGGACCTGACTGGTCTGTTCCCCCTCAGCGAGACGACCTCCTCCTGTCATCTTCAGGATAAAACACCAGCAAATTCAGAGCACACCGCCTCCGGTCGGGACCTGTACTGCTCTCACCATCATTAGATCAAACAGCTCAACTTGGACACCAGTGGCATTTTCATGTTTTAAAATCCAGTCTCTTAGTTTCCCATCTTTATGGCCTCTGCTGTCATGGCGACAAACAGGAGGAGAGCGTGACAGCTCAGTATGCTGTAACTAAACTGAGACACGGCTCTTATTCAGACTTTACAGCTTCATGGACTCGTTCATCTTTTCCAACATAGTGAAAAACTGATCATTTGATTTGCTGTGCGCTCCAGGACACAGCTGGTAGGACTAGATCCAAACGGCTCAGAGACCTGATCAGCATCATTTACGTGGATCCAGCTGAACCTGAGCAGCCTCTTTCTGTCTGTGTGTCTCTTAAAGTTTACAGTAAGCTAAAATGTGAGCTTGATGCTAAACGTTGCCACTGCAACATGACTCAAATCTCAAACATGTTTATTTTAATACTTACCAGGTAAAAGCTCCATGCGTCTCATAAGGTCCACGTTTCTCCTGTCTGGCCTCCTGCTCTCACACAGAAACCCACCTGCTTCACTCTGGTGGGAAATGATGACAATCCCTGCAGGAATGTGGAATGTAAAAATGCTGAAACCGTTTGATTAAAGACAATGTGAAGTCCCCCTCCCTACTGGTCTTCTGTTTCATGGTGTCACACAGGTTCAGGTGGAGGTAGGGCGTTTGTCAGAGGGGACTGGGACACCGAGCTGTGTAAAATAAGGGATGGAGTGATTTTCATTTTGGGGGGTGATTAGGAACGGTTTTCTTTCTAAGTGAATGTGTGATGACTTCCTGTGTAACAATCAGGACAAACAAAATGGAATATCCATACAAGATATGAATCTCACTTTGTTTATAGGCTACATGATGTGATTGGTGTGAAAGGAGATAATTAATGATTGTTCAGGGCTCTTCACAATTAACCAAAAACGATAATAATTTGACACAGAGACCAACTTTACTTAATGCAAATCAAATGTATTACTATAAAAACAAACTATTAATAAAGATATGACATAACACAAATAAAAAAAAAGATTCAGAACTAAGGTGATGATTAAAGATTTAAATGAGAAACCAGATGTTTAGATTTAGGAATTAATGAAACAAATGAGGCTCTAATTTATTAACTATTATCAATGACTAATTAATTATGGATAATTAACGAATCTAGGCAGGAACACCAGGTTGACTTCTTGTGATCGAGTTGCCATAATGAAGCTTTGCTCCTGGATCTGAGGGAGCGTCTCTCCCCTGCAGGCGTAGCTTTGAGATAAGGTCGGCTCAAACTGAATCCCTGTATCATTCGTTCTTTCCATTTTCAATAGGCTTTATGCACAGAGTACTTAGTAGAACTTCCGGTTTAAAATTAACTCGTGGGACCATTTCCGGTTCCATTTGAAACGTGAAGATTTCCAGAGTTAGAGTGCATTTCCAGCTAAAGATATTGTTTATAATCAAAACGAGTAATAGTATAGTATAGTACAGTATGATATATATATTATAGCACTAAGAAATGAAGCCATCATATAAGTATCAGCGACGGGAAGCCTCGACAGCTGAACACTGCTGTGTTCCGTTGTGTACCGCATCAGCTGAATAGAATTCATCAGTCCGTTTCCACACATTTCCACTGAATAAATAACTACAAAAAGGAAGGATTGTGAACTTAAGAAGAGAAAACGTGATCATTTCTAACCACACCGTGTCTGCAGTCCACACTTTGCAGCACAGTAGTCAAAGAGCCGAGTGGAGGAGGCTAAAGGAGGAGGCGCGGCGCCGTTCGTGTGTTATTTCACTGGAACAACTATTCTTTTGGTGAATGAAGACTTGGTGTTTGATAACGTACAGCTAGACCAGAGAAAGTTGAAAGTTGGGAAGCAGTTGGAGCCCACGATCACGGCTATATAGATTTGTCTCACTGTTTTTTGATGATGGAAGCTACGAGCTAACGCTGTTAGCTTACCTTCAATTTCATGAATAAAGCTGGTTATATACAGCTTAAAGTCCTTCACCCGCTTGCTCACAGACGTCTCTGTGTGTTTTTCAAAAATCCGGTGGACATCGTTTACCGTGATGCGCGGGGAGGTCTTGAAGAAAACGGGTAAAAAAATCCATTTAGTCCAGTCTGTGTGGGAACAGCGTTGAACCGGAAGGGAGGGGCTGAGTCTATCGCAACCAGGAAGTGACCGTGCATAAACCCTATTGAAAACCAAAAATCAAAAATGGAAAGTGATTATTTGTTTTTGAAACAAATGCAAAACAACAAAAAACATCTTTTTTCATGTTTACAATTCTAGTATTGGATCAAAATTACGAAGTAGAAAAATGGGTCATAACAATGAATTTGATTTAAATATATCATTGTTTACTTTAACAGATGTCATATTGATATGAGTCCCCCCATCTAGATGTGTCCCCCCACCAGTTTGGCAGCGCGCTCATTCCTAAACCATCCTCAGAACTGTATCTGACACACAGCCGTCAGGATAAGTTCCCTCTGTATAAAAATTATGACGGAAAAGGATAAAAACTTCAGAACTTGTATGTTGTGAGCAATCATCCAGCAGTGTAAAGCAGTGAAGTGGAAGAGTCTGATTTAGTTCTATACCTCACTTATTCTTGAGAGTTGGGACAAAACAGGTTTTAAAATATTTTTTTTAAATGTACACTATATTTAATTATTTGTTTGCGTAGAGTAAAGTCTAAGGTATATAAATATGTAAAGGTGCAGGTTCTAAATAAAAACATATTTTTAACAAATTCACTTTTTTTGTGTTAGAACCCAATTTGTGTCAACTCCGTCAGACACACTCATAAGAACAGGTTTTAAATTCTTGCAGTCCAACAAGAATCTAAAGTTCTAAACTATTTTGTAATAGGGTTTAGTTACACTTGTATGTAATAACATTCAAGATATACATTTCAATTGTAATTTTATACTCTTGAGAAAACTTGGATCTATAAAAATCCCCATTTTAAAACTCTGCCTTTGATTTTAATATACTAAAAATCAATTCCTTAAATAAGTTACACTTAAGAGGCATTAGCTTAGATGTGCTTTTATTACAAAAAGACCAGAAACTGAAGTAAAAACAAACATTTCCTTTAAAAAAATTTTAAAAAACCATACATCTGAAAGTGTGGACCAAGAACTGACGGTGTTGACCAAGAACTGACGGTGTTGACCAAGAACTGACGGTGTTGACAAAAATGAGTGTGAACTACTATTTAACAAACAAAAATGTTTTTACTTTAAAGGAGTTACCAAGAAACTAACTGCATATTTCATATTTTGATAATTTTACAAATATAATATGAATTGAATACAACATTCTCAACAATTATCCAAATTAAAATGATGAAAAACATAGGTCCTTCTTTTCTTGCATTCTTTTCTCATCTTTGCCTTGCTTGCCACCCTGCGGAGAAAACTCATTTCGGCCGCTTGTATCCGCGATCTTGTTCTTTTGGTCATCATTACCCAAAGCTCATGACCATAGGCGAGGATTGGGAGGTAAATCGAGAGCCTTGCTTTCTGGCTCAGCTCCCTCATCACCACAACAGACCGGTTCAGCGTCCGCATCACTGCAGACACTGCCTCAATCCGCCTGTCAATCTCCTGCTCCCTCCTTCCCTCACTCGTGAACAAGACCCCGAGATACTTGAACTCCTCCACTTGAGGCAGGATCTCTCTCCTGACCTGGAGTTGGCAATCCACCCTTTTCCGGTCGAGAACCATGGCCTCAGACTTGGAGGTGCTGATCCTCATCCCAGTCGCTTCACACTTGACTGCGAACCTCCCCAGCAAGAGCTGAAGGTCAGAGCCTGATGAAGCTAGGAGGACCACATCATCCGCAAAAAGCAGAGAGAGGATTCTCCTGCTACCAAACTCGACACCCTCCACACCACGGCTGCGCCTAGAAATCCTGTCCATAAAGGTTATGAACTTTACCGATAAAGGGCAGCCCTGGCGGAGTCCAACCCTCACTGGAAACGGGTCCGACTTACTGCCGGCTATGAGGACCAGACTCACACTCCTCTGGTACAGGGACTGAATGGCCTTTAGTAAAAGACCATCCACCCCGTACTCCTGGAGTGCCCCCCACAGGGTATCCCTGGGGACACGGTCAAAAGCCTTCTCCAAATCCACTAAACACATGTGGATTGGTTGGGCAAACTCCCATGACCCCTCCATCACCCTAGCGAGGGTAAAGAGCTGGTCCACAGTTCCAGGACCAGGACGAAAACCACATTGCTCCTCTTCTATTCGAGGTTCAATTATCGACCGGAACCTCCTCTCCAGTACCCTGGAGTAGACCTTTCCAGGGAGGCCGAGGAGTGTCATCCCCCTATAGTTGGAACACACCCTCTGGTCCCCCTTCTTAAAAATGGGAATCACCACCCCAGTCTGCCACTCCACAGGAACTGCCCCCGATGACCACGCAATGTTGCAGAGACGTGTCAGCCACGACAGTCCTACAACATCCATAGCTTTGAGATACCCAGGTCGGATCTCATCCACCCCCGGGGCTCCGCCACTGTGTAGTTGTCTGACTACCTCAGAGACTTCTGCCCCAGAGATTGGACAGTCCATCCCCAGGTCTCCCAGCTCTGGTTTCTCATAGGAATGCGTGTTGGTGGGATTGAGGAGCTCCTCAAAGTATTCCTTCCACCGCCCGACTATAGCCCCAGTTGATGTCAGCAGCTCCCCATCTCCACTGTAAACAGTGTGAGGGAGTTGCTGCCTTCCACCCCTGAGGCGCCGGATGGTTTGCCAGAACCTTTTTGGAGGTTGAACAAAAGCAATATAATAAAATGTAACAAATTAAAAATGAAGTAATATTGTTTTTCTTTAGAATATCAATTAAAAATCTATGAAAATATTATCAGAAATAATATTTTATTACCACTTTAAGTCATTATAGGTTGATTTGTCAACTCCATCAGATCTCACGTCTGACGGAGTTGACGAAAGGCCATGTATTTTCCCTCCAAAAGTTGGATTGTACACATCAGTTAGCTGTTTTTTCCTCAGTTTCTAGCTGTCTCAATAACCTCTCTAAAATGCCTAAGTTAAATCCACTTTTTTAAAAAACGCACATCACAATGGAAAGACGGTGTTGACATGTTCCAGCTGTGACTATAGAAATAATGACAGTGTTTGTGTAAATTATCTAAAAGTTTAAAACTTAGAGTATGTCTGCTAGTCCTGTTATCAGCACAACATGGGAAACTCAAAAGGGTCCTCGGTAACACAGATGACCATGCTATTGCCTGATTAAGTGAAGTTTATGAAAAATCTGACAGAGTTGACAGAAACTGAGGACACAACTTTGGCAAGCAGATTTTTAGGTAAAATATAGTTTGATGTTTACTTTAAGCAGTGCATCACATATTTAAATTCATTGTTTTTCAATTGATATTTATGCATTGAAATTTTCTACACTTTTTTCAAGTTGTTGGGGTTGATGAATATTGTGATTTTGTGGTGGAGACAAATATAATAACATAAACCTTTTAACATAACCTAAACATTTAAGCAGTATTTTTTCAAAATAGAGAAAAATTCACACTTATATAACATTACGATACAGATTTCCTTTAGATTGAACATTGTAAGTAAGTAAATCATGAGGAAAAAATGTTTATTTATAACATAAATTACGTTTGTATGAAGGACATGTTTTGTCCCGACTCTCAAGAATGAGTGACCTATAAACAGAGGGGGAACTGTATCTGGTACGAGTTTAAAGAGCCATTTTATTGAACAGTGATAGCTTTCAGTTTATTTAGACTTTTAAACAGTTTGTGAGCTACAGTATATGTAAGTTTAAATAAAGGTAACGAAAAAGGGAAAAACAATAGTTTCTAATCGCTGAACAGAGAGAAACTGACTGCAGCAAAATGGCGCATGGTGCACCAAATGCAGGAAGTTACGTCAGCTCCACCACTTGCTGGAAGTGATTGTTTGACCCTGAAGTGACTTTGAAATAAACAATTGACCTTTCACCTACGTCACCTGATCACGTGGATTCACCATAGTGGTTGGCAAGGGTGAATTACAGGAGTGTCGAACGGAGAGCAAAAGTAGCAACTGAGGTTGTTTTTTTACCACTTTAGCCAGTCTCCTACTAGTTCAAGACCAGTTCACTTGTGGGAAGGCTTAGCTCACCTAGGTGAGACTCATATAGCGGTGTTTACAGACGTTGTGTTAACTAGCTTACGAATGTAAGCTTATGCTACTGTTCACTGTTATAAATAAGTTGCCGACTTTGCCAGAATTTACCTCGCTGGATTTATAACATTATGAGAAGAACAGCGTTCATTTGCCCCTGGAGCTGATTATAATAATTTTTTTAAATAGTCTAGATCCCTACCAGTTTTAGTGGCTGGCAGGATCAACAGGTTCAGATGCTACTCTCACACCAGAAGAGACAAGAAACCTCATAACGGCGAAGCTCATCATGCTAAATAAATTAATAACGTAATTTTCACACACATAATCCTACATTGGAACAATATTATTACAGTATAATAACTATTTTGGAATTCAGTAACAGTAACACGTCCTCCATGGTGAAATAAAGGATTATCAATACTAAATAAGTAATATAAAAACATCACATTTACCATTTCAGGTCCATCACAGTCAGCCCGTCTTCCTCCAGAAATATGAACCTTACCGGTAAAACGTGTTCACTGCAAATCCGAAAACACTCTGAGGGCTGCTAGTCCGTTACCACTGCGGTGGTATATATACACCCATTATACAGTACACCCATGTATAACCACGCAGCAAACTACTACCATTTTCCTGTGAAATCAACTAAACAAAAGTGATAAAAGGCTACAAACTGGCTTGTTTTAACTAGCTTCCCAGTTTGTACGTCTGTAAACAGTCCTCTGCCAAGCAATGACTAAGGAGGCAAAACCATTAGCGGTGTGATGTCATGTGCAAAGGGTTAATACTTTCTGCTTCTGCTGACAAACACTCGCCCTCTTGTGGCAGTTTGATGACATTACAACAAAGATTATTTACAGCACTTTTGTTTGAAAATCCTTGAAAAATAAACCGTCAATTAGACACTAATACTTTAATGAAAAACCAATTATTTAACCATAAGTAGAATATGTTAAAATACTGTAATTTTTAAAGAATCTCAATATAAATCAGTGTTTGATAACAAGTAGCTAATGAAGTGAGTATATTACCGAGCCCGTCTGGTGACATTAACAGAAAAATAAATAACTCGTATTTACTAATCCATGGGAACGAGATATTTAAGTCTTGGCCACGTGTTTACTAATGCGTGGGAACGAGATATTTAAGTCGTGGCCACATGTTCACTAATTCATGGGAACGAGATATTTAAGTCATGGCCACGTGTTTACTAATGCGTGGGAAGGAGATATTTAAGTCGTGGCCACATGTTTACTAATGCGTGGGAACGAGATATTTAAGTCGTGTTTACTAATGCGTGGGAACGAGATATTTAAGTCGTGGCCACATGTTCACTAATGCATGGGAACGAGATATTTAAGTCATGGCCACGTGTTTACTAATGCATGGGAACGAGATATTTAAGTCGTGGCCACGTGTTTACTAATGCGTGAGAACAAGATATTTAAGTCATGGCCACGTGTTTACTAATGCATGGGAACAAGATATTTAAGTCGTGGCCACATGTTTACTAATGCGTGAGAACAAGATATTTAAGTCATGGCCACGTGTTTACTAATGCATGGGAACGAGATATTTAAGTCATGGCCACGTGTTTACTAATGCATGGGAACGAGATATTTAAGTCATGGCCACGTGTTTACTAATGCATGGGAACAAGATATTTAAGTCGTGGCCACGTGTTTACTAATGCGTGAGAACATGATATTTAAATCATGGCCACGTGTTTACTAATGCATGGGAACGAGATATTTAAGTCATGGCCACGTGTTTACTAATGCATGGAAACAAGATATTTAAGTCGTGGCCACGTGTTTACTAATGCGTGAGAACAAGATATTTAAGTCGTGGCCACGTGTTTACTAATGCATGGGAACAAGATATTTAAGTCGTGGCCACGTGTTTACTAATGCATGGGAACAAGATATTTAAGTCGTGGCCACGTGTTTACTAATGCATGGGAACGAGATATTTAAGTCGTGGCCACATGTTCACTAATGCGTGGGAACGAGATATTTAAGTCGTGGCCACTGGTTTACTAATGCGTGGGAACGAGATATTTAAGTCGTGGTCACATGTTCACTAATGCGTGGGAACGAGATATTTAAGTCGTGGCCATGTGTTTACTAATGTGTAGGAACGAGATATTTAAGCCGTGGCCACATGTTCACTAATGCATGAGAACGAGATATTTATATAAGATTATAATCCTGCCAATAATCAGAGAGCACAGATTAAACATCCACGCGTGTATTTTCCCCTCCCGCTGAAGATTCCCCCATCTTGCGCGCGCACATCAAACACCCGCGCGCGAAATTCTACTTATTATACTTGGTCCATTAGTTCAACCAGCATAGACCAGCATTGAATCATGTTGGTCTACCAGCTAAACCAGCACCAAACCAGCATAGACCAGCATTGACCAGCATATAAATCAAGACCATCATGATTTGTTTGCTGGTCTTTGCTGGTCAATGCTGGTCTATGCTGGTTTGTTGCTGGTCTATGCTGGTTTGGTGCTGGTCTATGCTGGTTTGCTGCTGGTCTATGCTGGTTGAACTAATGGATCACTATGGACCAGCATACCAGCACCAAAACACAACATATGCTGGAACCAGCATATGCTGGTCTATGCTGGTTTTTTCAGCAGGGTGGAGGCTAACTTTAGCCAGTTCAGGACTGTGGTGAGGATGGATGGAGTGGTGACTAAATAAAAGAACTGCAAGCAACAGTAGCAGAGCCAAAGAAGATATATTTAAGTAAGTAAATTTAAAGATAACCTTGGATATTTCTCAAGTAACTGCCTGGAAATGCCTACTTTTGTTTGAGTTGTCGGAGCTAGCCATAGACGCCACTTTGGCTAACTCATAAAGTCGCATGTTAGGTTTAGCTTTGATTAAAGTAAATGAAAAATACATCTACATAAACCATTCAATAAATAAGTTAAACGTTTTTGTGTCTGTAAAATTAAAGTGTTTTCGTTTTCACTGTTGTCCGTTTAAGAAAATGTATATTTCCCTTTTAAATTGCCGATGTTTTTATAATGCAACATTTAACACGACATTAAGATTAAAATTTAAGAAAAATAATAAATGGAATTCAGAGGAATGAAACTTAAGTTGTAAAAATAATTTTATGGGACCGTAGATTTGATGAAACATGTGGCGTTTAGGCAGTGACTCTATATTGGCCCATATTCTAACCGAGGAACTGAATTATTATTTAGAAATGTTACCAAAATGATCGAAATATTTCTAGGCAGTAAAATATAGTGAATTACGTTCTATTTCTATATTTCTCCTTTACTTGCTGAGTAACCAAGTGTTGACTTGTGTGTGTCCAGTTGCCTACACTCAGCTTTGATGTTGCAGAATATTGGAACGGGAAAAAACAGGTGAGTTATGATCCAAACGCATTTTTATCCAAGTAGTTAGATTTCTTCATTTCAGCAGTGATGGTCATTTTTCTCTTGTCTTGCAGAACCAGGTACGTGATGCAGCTCTCAATTTGGTCTCCATGCTGAGAGCTGCTTTGAATACTCCAGTTCCAAATGGTATGATTTAGAAACTGGCTAATTCATATTTTCAGTACATTATGTTGTGTCAACCCAATGTCTTATTTAACAACAGTAATTGCATGAAGTAGTGACTAATGATGTTGAATGTTGTAAATGAAGTTTAGGGACAGAGCTCTACACAGCCATGGTCAGACAGTGGCAGAAGGCAGGCCATGCTACACCAGTCACCACTGCTAAATTCAGTTTCTGCACAGGCACCTTCAGAGAACGCTGTTCAACAAAACATGTCCAGGTGTGGATGTTATTTGTGAACGCCTATGAATGACACAGTTGGCTTAAGCTTTTTAAACTGTGAGATTCTTTAAAATGTGGCTTTTTTTCTTTCATCAAATGACAAAAGGTTAATGAACAATAATATAATTAAGATGTGGACATTTAGAAATAAATTTGCAAATTTTAAAATGTTTATTTTATTTTATTATTTAATTTTTTTCAGATGCTCCACCAGGACTGTTCAAAGCCAGAAAAAATGGCAGACTTCTCTCGCTGTTGCCCATCAAAAGGACAAGAAGCACCAAAACAACACAAATCCAATTCCTCCTTCTGCACACAGCATCAGAGAAAAGTCCCAGACCT